>JAJLSG010000330.1:0-44719 GCA_030567495.1 Ambrosiozyma neoplatypodis | reverse complement strand
AGAAACAATAGTATTAAGTTGTTCTAATGGAATTTCAGGGACTTGAGATAATGAAGGTTCAACAGATACTGATCTACGTTGAGGAATTGTAATATTAAAATCAATTAATCCAGATTCAATATCAATATCAAGATCAGAATCAGATAATCCACCTAATGAAATGGAGCCTAAGGTATCATCAGCAGCAATAGGAGTAGGTTTTTGCATCCATGATCTTCTTCTTCTTTCTAAATCATCTAATTCTTTCCATTCATTTGAAATAACTGTCCAATATAATGAGAAATTATTTCTTGTATTTGGAAAATCTTTAAAAACTCTTTCTTTTGATAAAACACAATAATTACCTAAGTCAGTTAAATTTTTGGATTCACTTAAAATATATTCAGTATTCATATTTTGATCTAAACTTGATTTAAAATTATCAATGATTTTAGTATATTTTTCTTTTGAAATAAGAGCACCAGTTCTTTTACATTCTCTAACTAATCTTCTAATTAAATTTCTATCTTCTTTAGACATAATAAAATGAGAACCATACCATTCTTCTGAATATTGAATTGAATCAGCATCTGATCTTAAACTAACAGATGAAACTTTTTTCTTTAATTTGTTTTTAAGCTTATTTCTTGAAGGTGTTTTTTCTCTATGATCTCTAATTGTTTTCTTTAATAATTTAATCAATTGTCTAGCTGGCTCTAAAGTAATTTCTTCTGGTAATTCTAAATGATCAGCTGATTCTTTCAGAGCTAGTAACATAGCTGGATAACCGAATGAATTATCTTGAATTTCAACTTTTCTAAAATTGAAAGGTTCAGAAATTAATAACTCTTCAGCTGGTTGACTAAGACGGAATAAATTGAACATTCCTGAAATTCTTTTAAATGTATTATATTTGTTGATGTTGTCATTGTTATGGTTGATGTTGTTATTCTGTAATTCCATAAAGCAATGGGGAGTTATAACACTTGGAGTTAATGAATTAATAGATATAGCAGACAATGGTCTTGATGAACCTTGATAAGCAGGTCCAACCTTTTTTGTAGTTTTTCTTAACATTAATGAGCCTAATTCACCTTTTATATAATCACCTTTTAACTGTAGTTTAGTTAAATAAGTTAAATAATCGTCTTCTAAAATGAATTCAATTGAATTTACCCTTCCTATACCCCAAAGGATACAGAAACAAACTAAATTAAAGGGATCTATGCATTTATATACTATTCCATCAACTATCAATATCATTTTTAATTGTATGTTAATATTGTATAAAAAAAACTAAGTTAAATTCACTTGTTTTACTGATGAGTATAGTTATTTTGTTTTAGATCAATTCAAATGGATTGTGGAAAAGAGATTGATTTGAAGATATATTAATGAAGTTGATGAGGATGAATGCTTAAGGTAAAAAACAAATTAGGGAAAGTGACTGGTCGTCTTATCCTTGATGTTGTATATGAATAAGAGAAAAGAGAGAGGGTGTAAAGAAAGAGAGATGTATCCTCCTGTGTCTCTGGAGTAGTCGTTGTGGCAGCTGGTTGTTGTAGAAGAGTGTGTTGAAAGGGTATGAGCTGGATGTTCTCCTGTTGGCCTACCTGGTTTTCCCTTTACTTCCTTTCCTTTAGCTCTATACTCTCCTGATTTCCAAAACAACAACAGACCGTCCGGATTCGGAAACCACAACAAACAAAACAAAACAAAACACGGACGCGCCATATTACGTAACACGGTTTATTTTTTGTCTCCGGCGCTGCATGTGAGCTGTGTGGTAGCAAATTAAATACAGTACATGTACTTCATTTAATGAATTAATTCAATATAGGTTTAATAGCTATATAGTGAAAATATATTTAATATGTAGGTGGTAAGAAAGTTAAAAAAAGAAAATTAAAAAGCAAAAACTAGAATGAAAATAATATGAAATAATTTAAATAAATGAAGAATACTATGAAAATTTAAAAACATAAAATGGTAATATAAAACTGGATTAAGTAAATCAAGTAAATCTAAATCTTACTACAACAAGAAGAAGCACCGGCACTAGAACCAGAATTAGCATCATCGTAATATTGTGATTTATTGAATCCATTACTAGATTGTGGAACATCTAAAGCTGGATTTTTTTCAAAGAATCCAAATGGTGTAACATGAATTTCATGAATTTCAACAGGCATAACTGGGAAATCTTCAGGTCTTGGAATATGAGTAAATGCTAAAGTGGCCCAAACAACAGGGTCTGAATTTCTAACATTTTCATCTCTCTTAGCCCAAACACCAACACCAGTATCAGTTTGTGATTGATTAGTAAATTCACCAGCTGCAAATAACTCATTATCATGATATTTAGTAACCCAAACTTGTTGTGTTGCATATTGAGCTCTCTTATTATTATATGATTCAGGACCAGCCATTAACATTTGTCTTGCAGGCATCATGATTTTATAACCAACCGGCTTCTTAGAAATTGGATTAATGATATTTTCATTGATAATCTTATAGTTTCTATTGGTAAATGGAGATTGTTCGACATAACCTGGTTTTTCAACATAAGTTCTTTCAGTCACGAAACCAACATTGAATGGATTTAATTTAGTATTTGGTGGTAATCTAACAACATCATCAAAGACAACAGTATTTTGATATCCATCAACAGCTGGATCAATTCTGAATGCAAGTAAATGTTGATGATAAGCAGCCATAGCTAAAGGACCAACATTGGTACCCCATGGAACAGTTAAATCTTTTTCAATTGGCATAGTTGATAAAATACCAGTAGCTCTAACTTGAATCTTAATTTCACCAATTTGATCAAACATAATATTAACAGCATATTCATAATTAGCAACTGTAGCAATAGTTTGAACTGCAAATTCTCTTTTTCTAGCAACAACAGCATGACCAGTTCTATAGTTAACATGTTTATATAATAAACCATTATCTAATTCATGTAAACAAACGGTATTTTGGCAAAGCACAGGTTCTCCTTCTCCATTGGTTCTTCTATTATCTAAATATTTAATAACACCTAAACAATCACAGCCTAAGCCTAATGAATTACCATTGGTACCAAAACCACAATCACCTAAATCAAAAGCTTGTTTTCTATGGTATGGACCTCTTGGATCACCATATGGAACAGTCATTTCAGATAAAGCTAATCTATAAATAACAGATCTACCTTTAAAGTGAGCATCATAAATTGCAAAGCCTTCTCTATTATTTGGAACAACATAGAAAGACCAACCTTGCCATTCAATTTTATTTCCAGTGATAGTAAAACCAGGGCCTTCAGGTTGTTCAACAATTAATGGCTTTAATGGTCTAATAACATCTTCACCATTCAAATCTGGATGATATTCAACTAATGAAAAGTCTGTCCATGGTAGAGTATCAGTAACAGTATCATCAATACCAGCTGGTAAATAGTCCATTCTCATAAATTCTTTAGTTAAAATATTGAAAACTGGAGAAAATTTCAATGGTAGTGAATAATGATTTGATTCTGGATGATTTGCATTAGCTAAATACATATAACATTGAGCAATCAATTTTGATTCTTGTTTATCAGTACCATAAATCCATGGATCAGTAACAACCTTGATATGAGATGGTAACTTTAATTTAGCAATTTCAGCAACACAAATTGGATGAGTTGTAGCTAATTCTTCAATTTCTAAAACATCTTCAGGTAAGAATGGACCTTCAACATCTTCACTTTGCTTTTGGGAAGTAATTAAATGACCATAAGTAACATTAACTAAAGCTTTATAAAAATCTTGATCAATATAATAATAAGCATAAACAACTCTTGAAATTGAAGGTAATGGTAAGCCTTTTCTATCAGCTTCTAAATATCTTAACATATCCTTCTTTGGTGGATCGATTCTATCAATTTGAACAAAATGTGGTTTACCAGATTTAGTGGAGTCCTTAACGACTTTTGATGCAAGACGCATTTCAGCGTCTGAAATTGGGTCAAATGGATGAGGAGTCATAATTGTAATTGATTCTTAATTGATTGACTTAACTTATGATTCAAAAAGAAAGAGGTTTTGATATATTGAAAAGGTAAAAATGTAAGGGGGATTGGGAATTAAACTCGTATTTATAGATTTTTTTAATCCAAAAGAAATTCAAAGATAAGAAAGAGAGAAACGTTCGATTCTGGAATCCGAGATTACGAATCCGTACATTTGTTGATTCCTAAAGCAGTGTTTCTTTCGGCTTAATATCTATAGCTTCTGATTTCATATCATCATTGGAAAAACTTGGAAGGCTATACAAATACAAGGTGTTGTCTTTGAAAAATTCAATTCGAATACATGTCTTCTATATTTTTAATATTTTGACCATGAGGTCCATGAATTACATGTAAGTGGATTTCAACAAGTTTCTAACCCCAGAATAAGCGAACGAGATCTCGGAATTTTTTCTCCACGCAATCTTCCGTTTTGGGAAAAATGTGCGCTGCGGCTGGTGAAATCAACTTATACAAAAACTATAACTATTTGATCGATTCATTTACAATTAAGTTCTCTGATATTAACTACAATTACATGTAACTGGTATCAAATTTTTAGAAAACTAATAAAGAATGAATTAAAACTTATATAAGAATAATATTAAATTGAAAAAGAATAAAGCAAGAAAAAAAGAAGACAAAAATATATACAATCAATCAATCGATCACTTAAATTTTACTGCAACAAGAACCAGCAACAGAATTAGTAGAACCAGAATTAGCATCATCGTAATATTGTGATTTATTGAATCCATTACTAGATTGTGGAACATCTAAAGCTGGATTTTTTTCAAAGAATCCAAATGGTGTAACATGAATTTCATGAATTTCAACAGGCATGACTGGGAAATCTTCAGGTCTTGGAATATGAGTAAAACCTAAGGTAGCCCAAACAACAGGATCTGAATTTCTAACATTTTCATCTCTCTTAGCCCAAACACCAACACCAGTATCAGTTTGTGATTGATTTGTTAATTCACCAGCTGCATATAATTCATTATCACGGTATTTAGTAACCCAAACTTGTTGTGTTGCATATTGAGCTCTTTTATTATTATATGAATCTTCACCAGCCATTAACATTTGTCTTGCTGGCATCATGATCTTATAACCAACTGGTTTCTTAGAAACTGCATTGATAACATTTTCATTAATAATCTTATAATTTCTATTAGTAAATGGAGATTGTTCAACATAACCTGGTTTTTCAACATAAGTTCTTTCAGTAACAAAACCAACATTATATGGATTTAATTTAGTATTTGGTGGTAATCTAACAACATCATCAAAAACAACAGTATTTTGGTAACCATCAATAGCTGGATCAATTCTAAAAGATAACATATGTTGATGATAAGCAGCCATAACTAAAGGACCAACATTAGTACCCCATGGAACAGTTGTATCTTTTTCAATTGGCATAGTTGATAAAATACCAGTAGCTCTAACTTGAATCTTAATTTCACCAATTTGATCAAACATAATATTAACAGCATATTCATAATTAGCAACTGTAGCAATAGTTTGAACTGCAAATTCTCTTTTTCTAGCAACAACAGCATGACCAGTTCTATAATTAACATGTTTATATAATAAACCATTATCTAATTCATGTAAACAAACAGTATTTGGAATAAAAACAGGTTCACCTTCTCTATTAGTTCTTCTATTATCTAAATATTTAATAACACCTAAACAATCACAACCTAAACCTAATGAGTTACCAGTAGCACCAAAACCAGCATCACCTAAATCAAAAGCTTGTTTTCTGTGATATGGAGCTCTTGGATCACCATAAGGAACAGTCATTTCAGATAAAGCTAATCTATAAATAACGGATCTACCTTTGAAATGAACATCATAAATAGCAAAACCTTCTCTAACATTTGGAACAACATAGAAAGACCAACCTTGCCATTCAATTTTATTACCAGTGATAGTAAAACCAGGACCTTCAGGTTGTTCAACAATTAATGGTTTCAATGGTCTTAAAATTTCTTCACCATTCAAATCAGGATGATATTCAACTAATGGGAATTCAGTCCATGGTTCAGTTGGAGCAGTTTTTTCATCAACACCAGCTGGTAAATAATCCATTCTAACAAATTCTCTAGTTAAACCATGAAAAACAGGTGAAAATTTTAAAGGTAATGAATAATGATTTGATTCAGGATGGTTAGCATTAACTAAATACATATAACATTGAATTAATAATCTATCTTCTTTTTGATCAGTACCATTCATCCATGGATCACATCTAACAGTAATATTTGAAGGTAATTGTAATTTAGCAATTTCAGCAACACAAATTGGATGAGTTGTAGCTAAATCTTCGATATCAGCGATATCATCAGCTAATAAAGGACCTTGAATACCTTTTGGTTGAGCTTCAATTGTAATAATATGACCATTGGTAACATTAACTAAAGCTTTATGAAAAACTTCACCTAAGTAATAGAAAGCATGAGTAACTCTTGGAATTCTAGGTAATGATAAGCCTTGCTTTTCAGCAGCTAAATATTTAATCATTTCATTCTTTGGAGGATCATCTCTATCAATTTGAATAAAATGAATTTTAGATGAACTTTTAGTATTGTCTTTGATTAATTTTGAAGTTAATCTTAATTCATAATCAGAGATTGGAGCAAATGGATGAGGAGAAGCCATTTTTGTTAATTGGTATTGTTTAATTATATACTATAGAAAAACAATGGTTATTTGACAAAGTTGAAGAAACTTGAAAAGAGGAAAGAAATGATTATTTAAATAGTTTTTCAGTTGAAAACTTTGGAGTTGATTCTTTCCAAAAAAGAAGTTGTAACAAGAAATCGAGCAGCGAGGACCTTCCTGATCGGGACGGTCCATGCGATAATCAGTGCCTTAAACTTCCAGATTGGGATGTGCTGGCTGCTCGCAGGATCGATTTTGAAAAAGGGTAAAGATTCGGCTACTTTAATGGATTTTAAATGAACAACTGAATTTTTGTTTAAATTAAAGTTGAAACGGTTATAGTTGTTTATGATATATGATTTACAATTCTGTGGGTTGATAGTCATTTACTAACATAGCTATATGTTCATAATCAAGTCTATAATATCAGCTTTTATGTTTTTTTTGAATTGTTGTTAGCCTAGTTTCTTTGTTATATCTATAATTTCAAAAATCATATATGCTCAAAGCTTCAAACATATAGTAATTTGATTATACCAAAATTCATTTAAAAGGGTCTTTTAGAACCGTTACAGAGTTTTAATTGTGTTGGACTACCATAAACTTTTGAAAGTTTTGATTGATACACGAATAGGAACACGTACAGCGAGTATTTTTACTTAAAGTTGAACCTTTTTTTGAAACAATTCTCTTACGGTACAAGTGCTTCATGAATTATTCCACGTAATTATTTCATTCTCATATCCATATACCTGTTAACTACAATTGAAATACAGTCACTCGTTTAGATTTGTTAATTGCTACATATTATAGAGATGACAACATATAACGTCAAAGGCAAATCATGGATTTGGAATAAGTTCAAAACATGTTATTCTCGTAATGGAAGGATATATCTCATTTGTTCTGATTGTGGTAAAAGTGCAGGTTATACATCTGGTAAGATTCTTTCTACTTCTCTTCCGGGAGCACATCTAAAAGACAAACATGACTTAAACCCAAGTTCTTTCCAGCAAGTGGATATGTCTGATCAAATTGCATCAACTATTGAAAGCACTTTTCTTAAATCTCGAACAACGGCAATAACAAGAACATCTTCAAAAAATAACAACATTTCACCTAAATCTCAAGTTAAAAGTATTGCACCATCAGCTACTAATCGATTAGGTTTGGTTCTTCCTAGTCATAAATCTCCTGAAAAGCATATTAAAGAACAGAAACATCAAGATAGTTCAAAAGAACAAAACGATCAAGTTAAAAATTTAAAAGAGAATACAAAAGAACCAAAAGAACAACTTGAAGATGTGAATGAAAGAAATCCATTATTTCTAGTATTAAAACAAGGTCAGAATCGCCCAACCCCACCATCATCAAAATCAACAACAGAGCCAGCATCTCCTCAACCAACAACTACAACAACAACAACAACATCATCCTCGTCAACATCGGCATCATCATCATCGTCATCATTTTCACCCCCATCGACAAGAATTTCATCATTATCATCATTTTCACCACCATCAACAAGAATTCCATCACCACCATCAACAACAGAATCTCAAGAAATAATTTCTCCTTTTAAAAAAAATAGGCATAAAGCTTCTACTTTGGGTGAAATGATTTCAAAGACAACTAATGAGCATTCTTCTTCTAGTTCTAATTCATCTAATGTTAAAGTTGATGAACTTACATATTCTAATAATAATTCATTCAAAATCAATAATTCTTTACGTACGCGTACTGCTGCAAAAGCAACAAATCATGCTACTTCAAATGGTACTGGTGCTGATGTTGACAAGGAATCAAAAAATTCTAAATATACTACTGAAGATCTTGAATTTGATAATATAGCACTTGAATTAAATAGAAATATTGATAATTTAGAATTATTCAAAGATAAAACAAAAGTTTTCAATATTCAAAAAAATGATACTGAATTTATAAAATTTTCTAAAACTGAATTAATTTATGAACAATTTAAAAAATCAGTTGCTGAAAGACAAAATAGTCGTAGAAAGTTAAATAGGTATAAAAAAGATGGTATTGATGATCCATTTGAAATTTTACCTTATAATAATGGTAGATATCCAGGTACCTCGGACTCAAGTGAACTGATATTCAACACTAATGATCTCTCTAAATTGACTATGAAAGATGTGAATTTATATTTCATTAATTATAATTTAGATGATGGAAATTATCTTTCTAAGAATGAAAAATTAGTCAGAATTGGATATTTCATTGGGTGTGATTGTGTCGAAGATTATATTGATTCTAGACGTAGATGATTGTTCTTTTTTTTATCTTGCTTATTTATTTGCTATATCACTATTCATTTTGCTTAATCTTTGCTTTACTTTTGTTGTATATTAACTACTTATTTCTTTGCGGCCTTTTTGTATTTCTTTCTTTTATTTTCGTAGATTCAACTTTTGTAAATGAAAATATGTTTTCTCATATACAGTTTAATTATAAAATATACAAGAATTTAATGGATCTTACTCAATTTCACAACGTTTGAAAACAGTGTTGGAGTCATGAGTATGAGATTTATTGCCTGCTTTAGTCCAATAAACTTTTCTATTCTCATAATCTAAATACCATCTATATCTTCTACTACAACGCATACTATTAACAACACATGTACATATCAAGTAACATCTCCTTGTTAATTGAGAGTGCTCATGTTCTACCGCAAATGTAAAACTGTTAGTAAAAGTATGGTAAAATTGAATAAACTGAGAGATTGTGAATGAATATAATTGAGTTGTTTCATCATTTTCGTCTGATTTGATTAATAAATATATAAAAGCTTTCAATTTCTTCAAACTAGATATAGAATTATCAGATTTTTTAGGTTTAAAATATTGAACATATTTATAGAATTTTTCAACAGTTGGAAAATCATCAAGATTAATATCAAAACTTGAATTTTCTTCAATATCAACAGGAATTGAATTAGATATATCTACTTTAGTGATCTGTCGTCCTAATCCTGTATATAATAACATTTTCTGATTATCAGGCAGTTGAGCTCTTTCATAATGAACTTGATTATTATGAACAGATTGAACAATACCACATAATTTTAAACTATCATTAAATGAATGAGAATGAGCAATATATTTTGAAGCTTTTCTAAAATAAATCATTTGGTTTTCAAAATCAATATCTAAACTAAACTTATATTTACAACTATAATGATCTTGTCTTGCTACACAATTTAAATAAAATGTATTGATTGTGCAACCTTTAGAATGATAAAAAACTTTATCAAAAAAATTAACAAATTGTAGCAATTGGGAAGAAGTGAATGCATAACAACCACGATATTTTTCATATTTTGTGTTTATATAATCATCAGGAAAAACAGCAGCATGGAAAGTTTGAATAATTAAATTATCATATTTAGGATTAGTTTCAAGATGTGATTTTCTTTCCATTAACTTGATAAATTCTTTTGCTGATGAAATATTACTCAAATCAATATCAAATCTTGAATCTTGGGGAATTCTAACTGGGCCTGATTTTATTCTATAACTAAAACGTTCATTATCAGCAAGTTTTCTTTTACGTTTTTGACTAGGTGTTGTAGTTTCAGTATTTCTTTCGATCTCTGCAAACAAACCTTTAAAACTAGAAGTTGTTGTGTTATCTCCTAATGATATTCTCATGGTAGTTGTGACCGTATCAAAAGTATTTCATTAATAATCTTATAACTCTGAGTGGAAGTGAAGACATAGCAAAGATATATACCACACAAATCACAAAAGATAACAAAGACAAACGCGCTCATTTCATTTTCAACTAGCTGTCATGATTTAGTTAGTAATCGACCTAAGAGACCATAACTCTTGGGTAAAAAAAAGGTTGGAATGGCCCCCCTGAAAAAGGTTGGAAGGCATCCACCGGGCGACTTTGCTCGAGCGTGCGGCTCACCTCGGGGTAACTCTGTATCATCAGCCACCAAAAAGGTTGGAACCTTCCAACCCTTTTTAACGGTCGCGCCAAAACTTACCCAAGAGTTAAAAATACACAAATTCCATCAAATTTTGTATGATGTTTTTCATTTTCCTTATATTTATTATACAGAACTAAATATTATTACTATCAAACTAATATATCTATATCATTCCATATATGGCAAGGTATATGAAGCTAATTTCAGATATTCAAGTTGCATCAATAAGTAGTAAATTCAAAAATAATTTTGTATATTGTAACTCTGATTTCCATATAAAATGTAAAACTACTATGAGGATATTTTCTATCTCGCATTATCACGAAAATTGAGAAGTTGAAATCCAGGCAGGAGAGCGCATGTCTGAAAATGAAATAGTAAGACAATGCTAATACACCTGCTCATCAACCCTTTTTAATTTCTGAACAAAAATTTTCATATTTTATTTTTACTTTTACTTAAAACATACTGATTATATAGTTTGAGAAAATATATTTTTTCAGAAAAATAATATTTTCAAACTTGACTTATTAGAAAAGAATATTAAATGAAGAATATAAAATCAATATCACTCAAAATGGAGATTTTGATTACGATCTCTTTTTTTTGCCTTAATTACCTACAATTAACACCACTTAAAACTTAAAAGTATTAAATTAAATTATAATAAGTCTTAAAAAGGTTAAAAAGCAATAGAAGTAAATAAAATAACAAAATACTGAGAATAGTATAATACAAAAAAAAAGCAAAAGATATAATAATACAAAAAAAAACACCCTAATAATACAAGTACAGTTACACACATAAAATAAAATCAATCATAATCATCACTCATTTGTTTATCATGTTTAACCTTACAATTCATTCTACCTGGATAATACTTATGTGCTTTTGAATTTTGAATTTCTCTAATAGCAGCATCAATATTACCATAATTCTTAGCAATAACCTTAACTAATTTTTTTTCAATTTGGATTTTTTCTTCTCTTGGATTATATTTTCCAACAACCTCATAATGACTAACTTTATATTCATCACTTTTAATTCTTATTTCAGCACCAGAATGATGATAAAATAAATTCATAGGTAATAAAGGAACATAGTCATTCGAAATTACAACCCTGTAATATCTTGGTGTATTAGTAATTTTTGGGATAACATCATCACAGGAGCTAAAAGCATCATCCATCCATTCATTTGCATGCTTATTAAATGCTTTTGGAGCACCATATGTAATAATAGTTGGATTGAATCCAGCAACAAATAATTCAGCTCCAGCAAATTGTGCAACTGCTCCACCTAATGAATGACCAGTAACAACAATGTTATAATTTTTATGTTCAACTAAAAATTCAATGATATCTTTCATTGCTCCAGTATCATGAAATGATTTATATAATTTTTGAAATCCTCTATGTGCCATAAATTCAGAAGAATCAACATCTCTTTTATTTAAACCATCTTGAATAACATATGGAGTATATGGAGATAATTTAACATTTATATTGTGAAACCATTCTCTTCTAGTTGATGTACCTTTGAAAGATAGTATTATTTCTTTTCTTTCTACATCTTCTAAAACTAATGCTGTAATTTCAGATGTAACCACTTTATGTAAGAAAACAGTATCATGCATACTACAAACCTTGGCTTTACATCCTTCACCTAAACCACAATGTTCTTTAGTTATTCTTTTCTGTTGATCACAATATGGTAAAGTGGCAAACTCTGACCAGTATTTAATAAAGTAAGAAATACTAGCAGTGGCCATTTCAACTTGATCATTTTGTAAAGAAGTCCTATTTAAAAAAGGAGAATCAATGAAAATAGAAGATGTATTATTCGTGGCTATTGGACTTTCAACAGTTGTAGTTGAATTTGGAAAAGGATAATGTGGAACTGTCAAAGAGCAGATTAAATAAGGAAAATTTAATAATAGTAAGAAGTTTTTCATTGTTCAAATTGATTTGATTTTCAATTAATTGATCGATATAATAATTAAAATTGATAATTGATTAAAGAAATGGAAAAAATGAATGAATTGAATTCTTGTGGATGATTAGATAAATTTATAGATAAGTATAAAAGAATTATTTCATGTTTGAAATCAATTTGATAAGAAACTCAATTCATTTTTTGAACTGTTAAGAGTACAGATAACTTTTTAGATAACAATTGAGTACAGATAATTTGTTAGATAGCAATTGTAAATTTTATCACATGCATGTGATCTTTTATCAAAACTCCATTATAAATTAACAGCTAATTGTGTATAACTTGAAAATGGGCATATCGCTTTATAATGATGTGAATTGTGAAATGTTAAAAAAAAAATGAAAAGAGACGACGCCTTTAATTAAGAAAATCAATTGTTGTTTACATAAAAGAAAAAATGAACCTTCACTTTTTAACACCGCCTTGGTGTTGAAAAACTTCTGTAAATCTTATGTATCTAGCTGTTTTAAATTTTAATTTAATTATCTACAAATCTATTTTTTAACAGATATATATGCAAGGTACAACACCACTAATCTTGCTCACTAATTAATTGGCAATAATATAATAGAATATGCTACTGAATTGCATTGATATACAAGAAAGCGAATTCCAAAACTAAAAAGCTATATAATAATAACAAGAATAGCAACAGCTATTCAGCTAATCAATACATGTATGCTGAATTTGATCCATTTGATTAGTATATAGATTTGGGATATAAATGTACATAATATAGTACATTTATAGGTAGACCAGACCTATAATTGTTAGATGAAAATTATAACAAAAAGAAGAACGTACTACATACATGTATTTTGTTCTTTTACAACCATTCCTAAGTACCTAACTTTATAATTGGTTGAATTATAATTATATTATAAAAAATATAAAAAACAAAAAGACGTATGTTTATGAATTGATCTTCATTACAAGGCTGCCTAAGTAAATATGTCTTTGAGACTTTTAAGTTATTCTTAATTGTTGGTTGATCTCCAATATATATTATTTCAAATTAACAATATGCTATGCAAAATTATGGAATATCTCATCAGCTACTTTTAATTTAATTTGACATATTTCAAACGAGCTAGATAAAACTTGATATATGAGAAATATTTATTTAACGATTTTTATTAAGTTATGTTAAGTAAAGTTAATGAGAAGAAAAGCTGAAATAAAAAGATAATATTAAAAAAATGCAATAAAAAAAATGATATCAAACAAATATGAATGAAAATGCCAGTTGTTACAAGTAAGAAGTAAAATTGAATTAGTATTGATTAATCAAAAAAATCATCATCATCATCATCATCATCATAACTAATTTCTCTTCTATTAAAAACAATTTTAGTTTCATGTGATTTTCTTTCATCTTTTGCAACTTTTTCTAAAATTTCAACAATATCATCTTCAGTAATTTTAGTTCTAACTGCACCAGTTTGATATAATCTAAGTAAATAATTTTCAACGGCTTGAACTCTTTCAGGTTTAACCATTCTAACTCTTGATAATCTTTCTTTTGCTTCAGGTTCTAAAATTCTAGCCATTATTGCAGTTGCTGGGTTTGCTTGTTGTGAGCTATATTATTAATAATGATATTAGTTAGGATTTAACATATATTTTTTTAAAATGAACAAAAGATCAAAAGATCAAAAGATCAGAATTAAACATACCTTTTTCCATCTTGTGGTTGAGAAGATCCGCCTTGTGAATTTCTCTGCATTTCAGCCAATCTTGCAGCTCTGATAGCATTTAGTTCTGCGTCTTCCATGATGATAAGTTTGTAGTGGTACTTAGTTGAAGAAAAGAACAGGACCATATCATCCATACCATCCACTTCAACGGAAGTTCACAAACTCGTATCCAGCCCGCCGCACTGCGCCCTCTCCCGCGCCTCCGCCGCCCCCTCCCAAGCGAGTCTGAGACATCGAAGGAATTTATTATGGGCGCCAGGCTGATTAAGGGACTAGTTTCAGAAGAACAACTAGCTCAACACCTTTGATATCCCTGTGTTTCATATCAGATCCTATTTCACAGTTATATATAACACGTACTCTTTCCCTCTTTCCAACTCTTGTCTCTCTTTTGCTCACAATACTATATCACCTTCTTTTTTCTAATAAATCAACTTTTCTTATCAAATATAAACAATGCATTCTAAACAAGAACAGGCTCAAAGATTAATACCCTTTAGTGCTGATCCTCTCTTGGAAAGTTCATCCAAACAAGAAGAAATACACCCTTACAATAACATAGAACTGGGGAGCATACATGACACTGATATCAGTTCTTATTTTTCAAATAACAACTTAGATACTTTTGATATTGATATTGATAATGATAATGATATTCAAAGTGAAAATAGTGAAGCATTCTCTGATTCTGAAAATTTATTAAAAGGTACTGGTAATCCAGCTCATTTAAGAAGAATTACAGGTAAAATTCCAACTGTTGCTTATTTTGTTTGTCTTGTTGAATTTACTGAAAGACTATCTTTTTTTATGATTACTGGTTGTATTACAAATATGGTTCAACGTCCTCTACCAACTGGATCAACAACAGGTGCAGTTAAAGACTTATCTAGTGATGAAAGTCCTGGTGCTTTAGGTTTAGGATTGGATGTTGCTTCATTAATTTCTCAATTATTAATGTTTGTTGCTTATATTGCTCCAATTTTTGCAGGTTATCTAGCTGATACTAAACTTGGTAAATTTAAAAGTATCGTCATTGGTACTTTAATTGGTGCTTTAGGTCATGGTTTATTAGTTATTTCTGCAATACCTCAAGTTTTAAAAATTGTTCCTTTATCTCTTACTTTAACCATTTTATCAATTATTACAATTGCAATTAGTGCTGGATTTATTAAGCCTAATACTTTACCTTTACTTATGGATCAATATACTTTAGATAAAGATACAATAATTAGAACTAAAAAAGGAGAATTAGTTATTGTTGATTATAGAGCAACATTAGAAAAATTAAGTTTAGCATTTTATTTATTTATTAATATTGGATGTTTTGTTGCTTTATTAAGTTCATTTATTGAAAGACGTTATGGATTTTGGGTTGTTTATGCTATAACTATGGCAATTTACTCCTTATTACCTTTAATGCTTTGGATTTTAAAACCAAGATTAATAAATTTACCACCTGAAGGTAAATCAGTTTATGATGATATTTTCCCAATGTTAAAACAATTATTTTCTGATGGTTGGTTTGATAGAATTATTCATAAACAATTTTGGTTAATGCCAGTTGAATCTAAATCTTTATCATTAAAAGATTTTAAAGTTACAATTGAAGTTTGTGTTATTTATTTATATTTCGTTATATTTAATTTAAATGATGGTACATTAAATTCAATTCAAGTTAATCAATCAGGTTCAATGAAAACTAATGGTTTACCAAATGATTTCTTTCAATATTTTAATCCATTTGCTATTTTAATTACAATTCCATTCTTAGATTACATTTTATATCCATTTTTAAGAAAATTAAGAATCAATTTTACTTCAATTCATAAAATTGCATTTGGATTTTTATTAGGTTCAATTGGTACATTAATTTGTGCTTTATTACAATCAAAAATTTATAGTATAAGTGAATGTGGTACAAGTGCATCAACTTGTCCAACAGTTGCCCCAATTTCTGCTTGGTGGTCAGGTGCAAGTTTTTTCATACAAGCAATGGGTGAATGTTTTTCATGTGTTTCAGCATATGAATTAGCTTATTCAAAAGCACCAGATTCAATGAGATCGTTAATTGTTGGTATCTATCTATTAATGATTGCTATATCATCAATAGTTGGTGGTATTTTAAGTATTTGGTCAAAAGATCCTTATTTAGTTTGGGTTTTAGGTAGTGTTTGTATAGCTGGATTTATTTCAACTTTTGTATTCTATTACCATTTTAGAGAATTTAGAAGAAATGAAAAGGTCAATTTATAACTGTTTTTTTTTTCCATCGTGCATATTATTATTTTTTGTTTTATTGATTTGGTTTGGTTACTGTTTTTTTTTTTGTTTTGCTTTTTCATTCATCATACATTATAGTTAGATTTTTTGTTTATTTGAAATTATTTTTTTCATTTCATTCTTTTACATTTAATTTTTATTTATTTATTTTTTTTTATGCTTCTTTTTTGTATATTTAGTTCTCCTTTTTAAAACATATAGAGATTTCATCTTGTGTTTATTTTTTACTTATTTTTATAATCTGATTTTTATATAGTCGAAACAAATTTCTAGCTAGCTAGAGATAATTGAATAATGATCCTATTTACGTTAATTATTGAAAAGACCATTTCATTTGTACGTTGACCTCAAATTTCTCAATATGTATTATTACATTCAAATTCTCTTTCGACCAATCAATTAACTTAATTGTGTTGACTCTCTAGTATATATCATACAATTAATGATATATGGAATTAATTCCCCCTGTTAATTGGTCATGCAATTTAATATATGTTCTGTGTAACGTGGCATGTCATTTCATTTTGTTTCGTTTAAGTTTGTATCCCTCTTTCTCTTTTTTTACTATATAAACGCCTGATTTGCTTTCCCCCATTTTTTGAGTTTTTACTACACCTTCTGACTACTCTGCTTTTCTATTCATAAACTTCACTTGATACCCTTCTTGTTGAAGACTCGTCAATGGGTGAGTATCATCTTACTACCCTTCAACTTATTTGGTTATTCATCCTTCTCATCATCTAGAGTCCTATGGGTCAGGTGATTCATCGACTCCTTTTAATTTTACTTCATCAATATCAACTCCTATTTCATCGTTTATTCAACTGTTAGTGTCTTTTCAACTTATTTATTTCAATTATGTTACCTTCAGCAGATGAATTGACCATTCAACATGAAGTTATAATTTTTTTTGTATTCCAATCACCGATAAAAAAAATATTGGAGTAATCAAAATTAGAAGCAATATTGAATAAATCATTAATGAAATTGATTTTTTCTTCATTATTTTGAGATGGAACATAAACTGAAACAATATGAAAAAGGTAGCCATGAAGAGTGAATTTAATATCAGCACAACGTTCTTGAGCTTACTAAATAAGAAATCGGACATTTGAAGTTGTACTTGAATCTCTTAACATAACATAGAAACCAAGTTCGAATACAAGAACTCTTCTCCAACTTAAAGAATCACCAAGTTTAAATTGTTTATACCTCATTGATTTGAAATCATAAAATTCCTTAATTAAATAGAAGATAAGGTAAACACAATATTAGAAGGAAGGTATTCCAAAAACTTAAAAACACAAAGCAGGGGTAATACAAAACATATGCAATGGAGCACCATATCTGGAAATACTATAAGCAATATAGTGTTTATTAGTAATTTGAATTTTTGAACCTTTTGACATTATGAAATAAATAAGTTTTGTCTGAATTAAGAAGTTACTACTTTCAACAAGAAACAATAAATCAATTCAAAGATCAAAACAACTTGTATTTATATAGAAATTGAATACATTTAATTTGAAATGAACAGAATCAACTTTCTCATATACATCACAATCAGAATAATAACAAGGCTGTACCATATCACTTAAACAAATAACTAAAGTATTTCGTTGATAACGTTTCATTAACTCTTCCTTAAAAAGAATAACTGGATCATTCTTCTTTTGACTAGTATGGACAACTTCAATCAATTTTTTTTGTAATCTTGGTGACATTAAAATATAGTTTTATATTTAAAAATCTTTTAATAGAATTTATAGAAATGAATTCAAATTATAATTTAACTACAAATTAAGTACATCTCAAATACATATCTTAATTATAAGATTTTGTGAAATAATTGGGATTGAAATCATTGTTTAATTATAAGTTATGATGAATATAGGAATATCTAAATCCATACAGAATTTTATAGAGTACCTGTTTAAATAATGTTATTTTTTTGTGTATAAAACTATATAAAGAATATAAATACAATTAACTATTAAAGACATTAATTAAATATACAGAAGAATAAGATAGTAAAACAATATAATGTATGATAAGATATAGTTATAATACGAAAGAATTATGATTATAAGGATAAAGTCATATATATAAGAAAAAGTAATTAATATGTAAGATAATAAATGCAATAAAACAAAAGTAACAAAAAAATAAAATAAAATGTGAATAAAACTTAAATAAAATATATATGATAATGATATGAAATGAGAATATTAAATGTTGTTGTATTTGTTGTAAACTAATAACTATAATTCAAAATAAAATAAAAAAAAAAAAACAATGTAAACTCTGTAATATGACTATGGACAAGTAGAGGAACAAAACAAAAAAGGAAAATCTAAAAGAGAATAAGATAACTTTTTTTTTTCAATTTTTTTTCAATTTTAATTAACAAAAGCAAAAAAACAAAACCAAAAATTTAATTCATTAAATTATTATTCTTTTTCTTTATTTCTTTCTATATTTTTATTAGCACACACAAAACCAAAAGTTGATAAGCGGAAAAGAAGAAGAAAACTGGACTGGACTAAAATAAAATAAAATAAAATAAAATTAACGTAACTAACTAATCTATATTAGCAAAACATGAAGAAGAAAATCAAGGAGATCAAAAAAGACAAATAAAAAAAAAGGCAAACAAAACAGTGAAAGCATGAAATGAAGAAAATAATAAAAATACCCAAAAAACAGTCAATTTAAAATTCAATTTAATTGCTGTTACCATTATTTGTTAAACCAGCTTGTTTGATTTCATTAATTTTATCAAAATTAATTTCATCAAGTATTTTCTTAGCACCATTTTCAATTAATTTATTAGCCAATTCATTACCTAATTGAATTGCATCTTCTTTACACGTCACTTTTAATGAATGAGATAATTCTATATATTCAGTACCTTCTGGATTTAAAACAATTGAATCTAAAGTTAAAATTTCAGTAATTGGATCATATTCAGTATTACAACCAACTGGAACAGAACAACCACCTTCTAAAGTTCTTAATAATGATCTTTCTGCAGTACATTTTAAAGTTGTAATTTTACAACCAATTTTTTCACAAATTTTCTTCATTTTTAAATCATTTTTTCTAATTTCAATACCTAAAGCACCTTGACCAACAGCATGATACATTTCATCTTTATTTAAACATTTAGTAATTCTATGTTTTAAACCTAATCTGATTAAACCAGCAGAAGCTAAAATTAAACAAGAATAATCATTTTTATCATCATCCAATTTTGATAATCTTGTATTAACGTTACCTCTAACGGATTTGAATTTCAAAGTTGGATAGTTTTTTAGTAATTGAGCAGATCTTCTAACAGATGAAGTACCAACAATTGAACCAGCAGGTAAATCACTTAAAGATTTGTATGGAGAACCAGCTTTCATGACTAAAGCATCACTTGGGTCTATATTGAAAAATTTAAAGTTATCAATGTTAGTAATTGAACAATGGAACAATGGAACAATGGAACAATAGCCGCGGAAAAACAAATTCCAATTTCTTCACTTTTTTTGATAAAATTTTTACTGTTTTTTTCATTTTCATTTTCATTGGTCAATTTCAAATCAGATATAAAGATGTTTTCCTCAATAGAATTAGGAAGTCTAACGTCTAATAATCTTTTGTCTCATCATTTTGAAATAGAATTGTGTGTTGTATTGCGTTTCTAGATAGTTGAAATTAAGAATGTGCTCGCTTGCATCAGCCAATCAGCGTGCGCTAAAGGCGGATGGAAAAGTTTGCAAAAAACCAAAAGACAACAAAACAAACTTGAATAGACAGTAAGAGATTTTGTAAAAAGTGAGTTAGTAGAAATAAAAAATAGTAATAGTAACATACCTTCTCTTTTTAAAATACAACCTAATTCGAATTCATCAGGTAAAACAGTTGGCATATCTTTTAATGAATGAACAATCATATCAATTTGATCAAATTCTCCAATAGGTTCCATTAATAAGATTTCTAATTCTTTAGTCCATAAAGCTTTACCACCAAAAGAATATAAAGGTTTATTTTGAATTTGATCACCTAAAGTTGAAACTTTAACAATTGGAGTTTTAAATTTTGGATAAAAATTAGATATAGTTTCACCAACAATTTCAGATTGTATCACAGCTAATTGAGATTTTCTTGAACCAATTTTAACTATATTTGAATCATTTTTTGAAATTGATTTAATTTCATTTAATTCAGAATTAATTTTTGATGAAGTTGAATTTTTTCTATTATTAAATTTTGATTTTGAATGATGATTAATTGGAGATTTAGATTGTGTCATTGTCATTGGTTTTTTTGTTGAAGTTGGAGGTAATGATAATGAATGAGTATGAATATTAGTAATTTGAGTTGGGAAAACAGGAGTTGAAAGCATTATAATTATTATTTATAAGGTTTTATATGAATATGTGCAAGAATAAAGAGAATTAAGTAAGATAAAATAAAATAAATAAAATTAAAAATGTAATGTAATGAGAATGATGAAATGCAAGAATAAGAAATAGAAGTTGTGAAAGTGAAAAGGATGTAAAATTGTAAAAGAAAAAGAGATGAATAAAAACAACAAACGAACAGGGGATTCACAGGATTTTATTTATTTTATTTTATTTTTACTTGTGCGAAAAAATTCAAAATTTGAATCGTATTACGAAGTGCGTTTACAGCTGTCGGGTGGAGTGGGTGTTTGTTGGATTGGGTTGTGATTGTATATGTGATATGGTGTGGATATGTAGTATAGAATGAAGTTGTTTGTGAGTTAATAGGTGGTGTAGTTGTCGAGTTAGAGCAGGAAAGGTGCTGACCATTGGAAAATACGGCTCGTTCATTGGCCTTTTCTAGTAACTGGGAACAGGCCAATCAGAGGCCTTGCTTAGCAAATACAAAAATCAAATACATACAGCTAGCTATATCCACTTGATATTGTCTTCTGACTATATACATGTATTTGGTATTACGGTTCTACTCTGGCTCATCTCTTATCCCTCTTCAACACTCTAATATTGATCCTTTTACTCTCTTTGAACTGATAAAAATCCTCCAGTTTTTATCCTCCTCCTAACGTAATCAGCAAAAAGAAATACAATGTATTTTTATGGGGGTGGTCGGCCGACGCGACGCTCTCTCTCGGAGTATCTCTGGGAGTTGATCCGAATAGATTAAGAAATTTGCAAAGAGATGGTGGTGATTCCGTTGATAGAGTAAACAGTACACAAACAGATACTCCTATAATATGTCAGATGAATTTACTACTATTCCTCTGAAATCAAATAACAAATCAAAATCTAACAAATCTAAAAAATCAATTGATCAATTTCAATTATTAAAAGAAAATTTTCAAATTAAATTAAATCAATTAAAAAATTCAGATTTAATTGATGATATAATATTACAATTAAATAAAATTAAATTTAATAAAGTTAGATGTTTAGCATTAGGTTCAATATCTAATGAATTTCAAGCTTTATATCAATTATGTTTTTTAAATTTATTAAATATTCATAATATAAGTTTATTTGATCCTGCTTTTAATTCAATTGATATTAAATTTTTAATTGAATTAGGTTATAAAGTTGAAGAAAATTTTATTACTGATGATGATAACGAAGAAGATGTTGTTTTGTATTTTATGCCTCATTCTCCAATTAGTTTAATTGAAAATATATTAATTAATGAAAATCCAAAATGGTTATTAACTAATGATGTTACTATATATGATAATAAATTTACAAAATTAGAATATTTTGAAAAATATCCAAATTGTTCAAGGATATCTCATTTAGCATTAAAAGATATAGAAAAAAATTCTCCTATAATAGTAGAAGATGATGATAATGATTTTCAAATTGTTGTTTCTAAAAAAAATAAAAAAAAAAAAAAGAACAAATTTAAAGAATCAGTTATTGATTATAAATTTGATTCAACTTATTTTAATAATATCAACTTTACAACTTTTAAAAAAGGTAATGATGATTCTAAATCATGGGGTAATTCATTCTCTGATTTAAGTTTTATAACTCTATATAATAATTCTAAAATTTAATTTAATTTAATTTAATTTAATTTAAAACAATACAAAAATTATTCCTATTTTGACCACTTTGTAATTCTTTTTTCTTTATTTTATAATTCAAATTTCTTTTATTTGAATCATATTTCAACAACCAATATGCTAATTTATTAGATTCATAATTTTTAATTAATTTAAATCCTAAATTTTTCATAATTTTTAAAAATATTTCATTTGTAAAATATCTTGAATTATTAACACATGGTAATGGTAATACAAAAAATAATAATAATGGTAATTTACTTTCAAGTTTAAAAAATTTAGTTATATGTCTTAACATATCACCTCTTAATTCATTATTTGGAACAAAATTAACAACTAATGAACATGAAATTAAATTAAATCTATCTTTATCATCTTCTGGTATTATTCTTTCCATAAAATCTTGTTCAATTATATTATTTGGTTCTTGAGAATGTAAATCAATCTTAACAACTTGTTTAAATATTTTACATTTACTAATTTCATTCATTGATGATAAACAACCAATTTCTAAAGCATTTGGTTTTTCATCATTATCATTATTATCATATAACTTTAATTCTTTAATCCATTCAATTAATTTTTTTGATGAATCTCCACCTCTTTTTGAATCTTGACCTTGAGTTGAAGCACTTTGATAAGTTTCTAATCCACCTCTTTTTTCAATTTCACCATCAATTTCACCTAATTTTTCAATTAATTGATTTTTTAATAAATTATTTAATTTAAAATCTTTAATTGATGGAGTTTTATTAATTTTTAATGATTTAATTATATTTGATTTTGAATCTTTATAAAATTTATTATTATTTAAATTATAATCATCTTTTAAATTTAATTTATTTAATATTATTGATTTGTTTTTTAATAGTATATGAAATCTTCTAATTAATTGTCTTGCCCGAAGTGGTTTTAATGATGTTGCTTTTTTGGTTGTTGTGTTGGAAGTTATTGATCTTGATCTTTTTGATAACAACCCACCTTTCTTTCTAGCCATGATTTATGTTATATTTGTAGTAGTTGTTCTAAATCAGAATCAGGTACATGTAGATATCTTTTATAGTCTTTAGAGCGTCGGGCTTTATTTTGATTTCGGTGATTTCAGAAATTCATACAAATGATACAATAAAACCATCCATACCACATCAGTTGTATAAGCCAATCAAAGTCATCAGTACTCTGGTCTTTTATCATCAATTCATAGAAAGAATTCAATTTAATGGGACATTAATCGATGAAAATACGTTAATTGAAATCATCAGATACATAAGCTAAAATTAACAACGGGACTTGACCTTACTTGGTCAATTAAATTCAAAGGGAATAAATTTCAATAAAATGGATATATATGATCATGATTCTCTTAATGTTTGCTTTATGCTCTATTACATTTATTTCTATTGAAGTAGAATCCTATTCTTTAAAAAAATGAGTTCTGTTTCTGTCTCTTCAACTAATTCAAAACAATCCAATTCAAAACGGCCTCTTTATCTATCTACTAAAAGGAAAGCTCCTCCTCCTTCTCCTTTGGGTTTGAATAAATTGAATTTAAATGAAAATTTAACTACTTCATTATCTTCACTTTCTGGGTTTGGCTCTCAAGTTCTTCAAGAATTAACTAATTCAAATATACCACTTACTTCTGATGAACCAATAACAAAAGTTTCTGATGATGTTCCTGTGATCAAGTTAAATGGAATAATATATCCAAAAAGGAAATCTCAAGAATTAATTTCAAATCCAAATTTAAATTCAAATTTAAATTCTGTTGAATCAGTTGAATCAATTCCAAGTTATGATAAAAATTTAGATCAGAAACCTATTAGAATTACTGGTCCTGCATTAACTTCAACAAATGAATTTCAATCTACAAATTCACTTGTTTCTTTATATTCAAACTCAACAGTTAATTCAGATCCCAGTTCACGATTTGTTGATCCATTTTTAACAAGGTCTCATTTATCTAGTAAAAGTAACCAATTACCATTAATTTTAAACAAAGAAAATCTAAAACTTCCAGATTCTTTTGTTTCTTTACATTCACCTTCAAATTCAAATACTTCTAGTTCTAAACAACTTTTACCAACTGATCCAGTTATTAAAACTAATGAGTCTAAATTAACTCCAGAAGATGAAAAGAACCTTAGAGATTCTTTTGTTTCTTTGAATTCAATTTCAAATTCTTTTAAACCTATTTTATCAAGTTCTTATAATTTAACTGATTCATCTACTAAAGCTAGTCATTCATCATTAATTCCAGATAAAAGAAGGACACTTTCAGATTCGAATATTAATGTTTCTTTGAATCCAATTTCAAATTCTCTTAAACCACCTTATAGTTCAGTTGATCCTGCTATTAAAGCTAGTCAACATTCATTAACTTCAGAAGATGAATTAAGATTAAGAGATTCTGTTGTTTTTTCTAATTTTAATTTTAATTCAAATTCAAATTGCATTCAACCGATTTTAGCAAGTACTGCAACTGCTCATGATATTACAAGTAATCAAGAATCATTGGTTTCAGAAAAGGTTTTAGAACTTACAGATTCTGTTGATTCTTCAAATTCAAATTGTATTGATTTAACTTTAACAAATTCTAATTTCTCAACTGATCAAACTGATCAAACTATTAAGGTTAATCAACCTTTATTAATTTCAGAAAAAGTTATCGAAATTAGAGATTCTGTTGTTTCTCCAAATTCAAATTCAAATTCAAATTCTGCAGAGCCAATTTTATTAAATTCTAATATTTCAACTGATCAAGCTTCTAAAAATAACCAATCTTTATTAATTCCTGAAAAGGAAATAATTCCTTCTAGTTCAAATACAAGCTCTCTTCAACTACCTCTACTATCAGTAGATTCTGATGATCCAGATATTGAAATTAATGAACTTTTATTATTATCAGAAAATGAATTCAAAGATTTTGTTTCTAAACATTCAAATTCAAGTCAAAATGAACCACCCACAACAAACTCTGATAATCAACCAAAACCTTTTGAATCTAATGATGAATTAATTCCAGTTGTCGAATCAAATAAAACTTCAGATATTCAAATTAAAGATTCAGTTGATCATCCACCAGTCTCTAAATCTAGAAGTAGAATGGCAAATAGAGATTCATCTAATAGTTCTAATCTAAAGATAACTCAACGAGAAGATTCTTCTTATCCTAGTATTCATTCAACTTTATATGACGATTTACCAGAAAAAATGAAATCAATTATTAATTCAAGACCAAAAGATAACATTCATAGTGTTGTTGGTTTTGATGATAAAAGATATATTCAATTTTGGTGTCTAAATAATGATGATTGTAAAGTTTTCATGGATTGGAATAAATTAGAATTTAAAAAACAAATTAGAATGTTTGATTATTTTGTTACTTTAAAAAAAATCAGATTTAATGCTAGAAGAATGGTTTATTATTATGGTGCTAAATTTAAAAAAGCTGAAGGTTTAACCAATGATCAAGAAGGTGATTATAATAAGATTTTCCCTGTAATCAATTCATTTTCTAATTATTTAGATATTTTAATTATGAAATTAAAGCATGGATTTGATGATATTTTTTTTGTTAATGATGAATATTTCTTAGAAGTTTCTAAAGAATGGTCTGTTAAAGCAGAGAAAGGTTTTGCTTATTTTATGAAATCAGTTGTTTATTTATCTAGTTTATCATCTCTTAAAGAAATTAAAGATTGGATTAGTTCAGTTGAAAAGAATGATATGGCTGCATTAAATAATCATAATGCTATAGATGCTAATGAATTATTTGATTCTTATTTTTTGAAAATATTAATCCCTTTAGGTTTAATGGTGAATGAATTGAAAAATATTTATATTGAAATGAAATCATTCGATTTAAAAGAATCATCTCAAGATTTACATGATTCATTAACTAGACTAATCAAAATTAGTGAATCCACTTCAGAATTACATAAGAAAACAGTTTTAAATTACAAATTATTTTGTAAAATTCCTTTATTTTTAGAAACTGTTGATTTAATGAATAAACATAGAAAGATGAATGATCCATTGAAAGTTGAGATGATTAAAGATAAAAAGATTAATGATCCATTGAATGTTGAAATAGCCAATCGTCGTTCTTCAATTGGATATCAAAATCGTAGATCATCACTTAATTCATTTAGATATCAAAGTCGTAGAGCATCACTTGAAATGGTTACTGATTCACTCAGACATCAAACTCATAAGCCATCAATTGTTGTATTACTTGATAATTATATCTTACCTTTAATAGTGAAATCGAGAAAAGATTCTGTTTTTTATGAGTTGAAAAATCATCCTATTCCTCTACAATATGCTTCAGTTATGGGCGAAGAAGCTAAATATGATCTTGAAGTTTTGACAATTAAAGATTATGGAAATGAAGTTGAATATAAATTTAAGGAAGTTATTAGTAATAATAATCATAAATTGTTTCAACCTTTTATGCTTGATTTTTATAAAGCTAGAGAAGATTTATTTGAGAAATTGAATCATTCATTTTGTTTAAAAGTTATCAATTGTACTTCATTTCATTCTAAAACCCCTTCTGATAAATTAACTAATTTTGAATCATGTCCTGTTAAGTATGATTTACTAAATCAAGCTATTTCTGAATCAAAATTTAAACCAATGATTTTAAATTCTTTACCTTTAATTTACACTGATATTTTATGTTGTGAATCATTTAAGTATTCTGATTCTTTATTATTTGCAGTTGGTGGATCAACTGGTCTTTTTATGGGTTTATCAGATGATCCTAAATCATGGAGAAGAGTTCCTCCATTTTACAATATTTCAAAAATTGTTGTTGTTGCTGATAACAAAATGATGTATCTTCAAGTTTTCAATGGTGATGATGTTAATAAATTAGTTCAAATTAATATTGATATTTTAGCTGAAAGATATTTTGATAATGAAATGATCAAACTGAGTGATTTTAGAATTATTTCTGAGAATATTACTTCATTTGAAGTTGGTAGATTAGGAATTAAAGATATTCCACGTATAACAGCATTATGTTTATTTTATTGGAGAAAGAAAGTGTTATATTATGCCATAGTTGATTCTATTGATAGAGATTTAATTTTCTCTGAAATTAAAACAACTTCTAAGATTTCAAATATTCAATTATTATCTCCTAATAATTTTATGATTTCATTTAAAGATAATCAAGTTGCTCAATTATATAATTTTATAACATTGGCTAATACACCATTACCACAATTGGATAGAGATAAAGAATTGAAAAAATTATTAAAAGGGGAATCTATTATTGGATGTTTTAGATATACTCTAGACAACTCAAATAATTATGATACTATATTAGTTTATTCAAGATTTTGTTTATTTTTAACTTATTCAAAAGATAATAAAGTTTATGAATTATCAAGACATGAGATTTTAAGATTTAATTTTAAATGTTTAGACGCAACATTTGATAACCGTTCATTGATTTTAATTGGTTCTGAAAACATGGAAATTTGGAAAATATCAAGAAATAGAGGAACTAAATCTGAATTAGTTAGTTGTGTTATTGGAAATAAGGTTAATTTTTTGAATAAAACTCCAGGTAAAACTATGTTGAAGTTTGATTATAAAGGATCAAAAGAGTTTAGTGGTGAATGTGATCAAGTTATTGTTGAATTAAAAAAAAATAAAAGAAAGAAAACTGTTTGAATTAAAAGTTTAGATTGTTTTAGTAATACTTGGTTGTTCTTTAGTCTTTTGTGTTTTTCCTTGTTTCAATTTTCGGTGTTTTTTTTTTTAATTTTAATTTTAGTTTTTTTGTATAGTTCTTGTGTGACACTCCTTTTAATATATTGACATGATAACATCGATTTCAACAGAATATGAACAATGAACACAAAAATAGGATACATGTATTGATAAATGATAAATCTAAGAATAAAAGCCGCACATCAAAATAAATTTATTTTTTTTTAATTTTTTTAAAGATCTAAAAAAATCTTTAATTTTCATAAAAGAAAACCAAATTGATATAAGTTTAAATATATTCAATATTAATAATATTATAAAATGGTTAGTATTGCTAAAAAACTAGTTGCTAAAAAACAAAAAGAGTTAAAAGCTCAAAAGAAACAACAACAACAACAACCAAAAATCACAAAAAACAATTCAAAACTTGTTTCTAAATCAATAACTCCAGAAAATACATCAAAACTTGTTACTTCTGAAAAATTAAATTGGAAAAAAGTTGCAATTCCAGATACTCTAGATGATTATGAAGGTTTTTGTGGTTTAGAAGAAATTGATGGTGTTGATGTTAAAGTTGTTAATGGTAGAGTTCAATTTATTGTTAAAGAAGATCAAAAAATAAGATCTCTTGAAGAAATTAAAAAGGCTAAAACTTCTGCACCTGAAGGTGATTTTGAATTAGATAAAGAAGAAGGAGATGAAGAAGAAGATACTAAAGAAATTGATAATGATGAATCTGTTGCCGAAGAAAATATTTCAGAAGAAACTGAACAATCTAAACCTGAAGAAACTAAAGAAATCGAAGAACCTGAAGAAACTGAAGATGTGATATCAAATGATAAAAAAGATACTCCTAAAAAGAAAAAGATGCAAGTTATAACACGTTTAGTGGCTAGAGATGGAAAAGAAGATGAAGAAGAAGTTCCAACTTTAGCTGAAGAAGCAGTTGCAAAACCAACCAAAAAGGAAAAGAAAGCTCAAAAACAAAAGGATAAGCAAAAGGAAAAGAAGATTGAAGATGATGAACTTGCTTCTAATACATTTTCACAAGTTACTACAACTAAAAATTTCTTACAATTACCAGATGATGATGTTAGTCTTCCTGAATGGACAGATCCAGTTCCAAATTTATCAGCTTTTACATTAACAGGTTTATCAAAATTAGGGTTCACTAAACCAACTGAAATTCAAAAACAAACTATTCCAACAGCTTTAGAAGGTGCTGATGTTATTGGTAAAGCCATCACAGGTTCAGGTAAAACTCTAGCTTATGGTATTCCAATTTTAGAAAAAGCTATAAATGGTGGTAAATTAACTTCACAAGAAGCTCCAAATGGTATTATATTTGCCCCAACTAGAGAATTAGCCACTCAAGTTATGAAACATTTAAAAGCATTAATTAAATATTCAAGTTTACCTGAAAATTCAATCATTAGTTTAACTGGTGGTTTAGCTATTCAAAAACAAGAAAGATTATTAAGTTATAATCCTAGAATCATTGTTGCTACACCTGGTAGATTTTTAGAACTTTTAGAAAAAACAACTGAAGGTGCAACTAAATTAGCATCAACTGATATTGTTGTCTTTGATGAAGCTGATAGATTATTACAAGATGGTCATTTTGAAGAATTAGATAAAATTTTAGAAGTTATGAATAATTATAGACCAAAAGATATGCGTAAAAAATGGCAATCATTAGTGTTTTCAGCTACTTTTTCAAAAGATTTATTTGGTAAATTAGAAAATACAAGTAAACCAGAACAAGGTAAAAAGAGAAAAGCAGGTGAAGAACCAGATGAAACTAAAGAAGTTTTAAAACTTTTAGGAAAGAAATTAAGATTTAGAGGAAAACCAAATTATATAGATGTTAATCCAAATGATGTTGTTGCTAATAAAATTATGGAAGCTATGATTCCATGTATTTCAACTGAACGTGATTTAATGTTATATTATTTCTTAACTTTATTCCCAGGTAATACATTAGTTTTTACCAATTCTATTGATTCAGTTAAAAGATTAGCACCAACATTAAACAATCTAGGATTACCAACAGTTTCTTTACATTCTTCAATGATTCAAAAACAAAGATTAAGATCACTTGAAAGATTTCAAAAAAATTGTGAAGCTGCAAATAAACAAAACAAATCTTCTGTTTTAATAGCATCAGATGTTGCAGCTAGAGGTTTGGATTTGAATAATATTCAACATGTTATTCATTATCATTTACCTAGATCTGCTGATACATATATTCATAGATCTGGTAGAACTGCTAGAGCTGGTAAAGAAGGTGTTTCTCTTATATTATGTTCTCCTCAAGAAGCTTCTGGTGCATTACCAAAATTAAGAAGAATTGTTACAAAGAATGAAGAATATGATGAATTGAAAACATTACCTTTAGATACTGATATTTTAGATCAATTAAAAGAAAGATTAGATATTGGTGCTAAACTTGCCCAATCTGAAGTTAATTCACAAGTTTTAAATAAAGAAAGAAGTTGGATTGAAAAAGCTGCTGAAGAATTAGGAATTGAAGATTTAGATGACTTAGCAGAAGATGATTTCTTGAAAAGAGATAGAAAGAGAAAAGAAGGTAAAAAAATTGGTAAGGATGAATCTAAAGTTTTAAGAGCCCAATTAAGACAATTATTAAAAGTTCCAATTAGAAGATCTGGAAGAAGATCATATATTGCTGGTGGTTTAAATAATATTGCTGAATTGTTGATGAAGAATGAAAATAGTGATAATATTATGGGATATTTACAACAAGATGCTTTAGAAGTTTTGAAATCAACAAAGAGAAATAAAAAGAGAAAGGTTGATAAAGAAGAATAATTTATATTATAATTATTGATTTATTATTGTGTACTTTTGTATTATCTTTTATAGACCAAACACAAAAATTTAATTTATAATTGAACTATAAAAAAAAAAAGCAGAAAAAAAAAAAGAAAATAGAACATCGAAATACAAGATTAATTTAATAATGTAAAAGAAAAAGAAAGAAAGAAAGGAATATGAAGAAAAACGAATAGATAATTAAAAATGCGTGATATCATAAAAGTACAAAAAGGTTTTAACCTATCTAGTCACTGTAGAATTCATCTTCATCATCAGATGCTAATTGTTCAAAATTAACTTTATATCTTAATAAAGCACCAATACCACCAAAACCTTGACAGAATTGAGCACCTTCAGATGATCTATCAGTAACGAATTCAACAGTAGCACCATAGTTTTTATAGTTTTCAGCTAACCATTCTAAGAAAGGCATTTCTTCCACAATTTCTAATTCTTGACCATTTTTATCAAACATGTATGATTCTTTAGCTGCACCTGGTGAAGCATGAACAATTGATTCTGTTCCATCTGGATCTCTCATTGTATATCTGATAGTATCTAAACCTTCATAAACAATAATAATTTCACAAGCACCTAAATCTAAAGCTTTTAATGTATCTTCGATACCATAACAGAATTTACCAGTATCTTGAGAAATTTCATCGAAATATTGAGTAATTAATTTCTTTTCTTGAATAAATTTAACATTAGCTAAAGTTTCAGCAGATTGTTCAATAGCTTGGTTGAAACCATTTTCACCACCATATGAAATATCAACAATTTTAACAATTTTTTGTTGTAATCTTAAATCAAATAAATCAGATCTTGATAATTCAGTTTTAAAATCAGCAGAACCAGCTAAAATTAAACCTGCAACATTAATTTTATCTTGAGTAATGAAATTTTGAACAGCAGTTTCAGCAACTTTTCTAATATAATTATGTCTTTTTTCATCTCTTAATCTGGAGAAACGCAAAGCAGATTGACCACCTCTACCATGCTTCTTTGGTAAATCAACTGTAAATTTATGTAAGACTTCTCTAGTATTACCAGATAAAGCACCAAATAAAGCACCATTACCATCCATAACAATAAAACCAAATCTATCATCAGATTCTAATAATTCTGTTAAAGCTTCAGTATGGAATTTATTATCACATAAATATAAAGATGTATTAATTGGTTTAAAAGGTTCAAAAGCAATAGTTAATTTTTTTTCTTTACCTTCTTCAGTGAACACTTCACCACAATAAACCACTAAACCATTTTTTGGAACATTACTATATAATTTCAATTTTTGTTGAGTTGATGTAATGGCAGATAAGACTGATAATCTATTCACTCTTGATTTAATATTGGATGCAGTACCATATTCATCTGTTAACATCTTTTGAATGATTGGAATTTGACCTTTTGGAGGCATAATTAAAGAAATCATTGAAGTACCATTACCTCTAGCTTTTTCCAAACTTTTGATCAATTTCTTGACCTTCCACATTTGGACGTTCTTTTCAGCTTCTTCTTCAAGACCCATTTTGTTAGATATTTTATATTTCTAGATATATGAAGTACTGGACTTTTAGTTGAAGGAAAAGAATAGAAGTACATGTACGTGGTGTCTCTTTAAAATTTGATTTTTTTTTGATTTTGTTAAAATTTTTCAGAGAGGTCACGTGCACAGACTGTTTTACAATTGCAATTGCAACACTACTCTATCTGACTCATTTTACGTGGTGAAGGGGATATACACTGGGGTTGGTATGAGTCAGGTACATGTATCTGGAATACTCTAGGGTCTGTAATGACCAGCTGAAAGGAGCAAACAGCCAGCTAGCCTGAACTAGGCCACTGAGCTATCGGTCACTCAAGCGAGTTACCATTGTTAAGTGTAAACAAAAAAACCATTAAATATATAAAAAACATAAACATAAACATAAACATAAACATAAATAAAAGAAAGAAGTAACTCATACAAATAAAAATATAAACACAAAAAGTAAATTTAACAAACACCTAAAACAAATGCAATCTTCAAATTTAAATCATCACCAGCTGTTTCATCCATTGAAGATAAATCAATATCAAATGTTTGTCTACATTTAACATGACTGATATCTTCACGTTCATTAGTTTTTCTTCTTGTCCAATCACTTGTTTCTTCAAAAGTTCTAGTCCCACCAAACTGGAAATTAGTTGTAGTAGTTCCACTATTAAATGAAAATGGTGATGTATCTCTTGATGATGATGATGACATTCCAAATCCAAATGGATTACCAACACCAACACCTTGAAATTTATTTTCTTTACATTTACTAATTTTTTCAGGTGGAATATAAGTACTATGAATAGCACCAACTTTATAATTAAGTAAATGACAATTTAAATAACATGGAAGTTCAAAAGCTAAAGTAGAAATACTAATTGGTGAATTTGATGTACTTTCAATACCTTTAGAATCAGGAGCATCATTTCTAAAATGAAATGTAGATGGTTTAGAATAATTGATTTTAGCTAATGATGGATGTTGATTAACTGGTTCTCTTATAATTTCTAATTTTAAATTGGATCTATTGGTTTTAATTGAAACAATTTTCCAAGAAGATCCAACATAATTAAAATTATCACTATAACTTATTGCTCCAATTTCCATACTTAAAATATTTTTAATTGAAATTGCAAATCTTAATGGTGGAACTGAAGTTGATTTAAAATCATTATTATTTTCAAATTTCTCATTTGATTCTAATTGACCCATCGATAATAAACTTAAACGTTTTGAAGAATAAAAATATTTAATAAATGAAGATTTACCTGGAATATGAGTATCTTTAAAACTTAAAGTAGAAAACATTGAAGATGAAACAACTTCATTAATATAATTAGTCATCCAAGTTGCAATTAAAAATGATTCACCACCAACTAATGAATTACCAGATGAATCTTTAAATCTTTCAAAACTTAATAATTCTTGCATATTAATATTTGAAAAACAAATCTTTGAATTTAATGTATTTAATAAAGGTGTTAAATCATTTGTATCATTTTTATTTTGATCTCTTCTTTCAATTAAATTAATTAAAAACACAGCTCTTTCATATTCATTTGGAACATAAAATGCATCACTACCAATAATCAAAGCAGCCATTTCATTCGATAAACCATCTAATTGTGCAACGCCAGCTTTAAATGCAAAATTATTAACATAAAGTAACAAATAATTATTTAATTCATTAGTTTGTGGACCATAATCTTTATCTTGAAATCCACTTAAAAATTCACAAGCATCTTGCATTGTACAATGTTTATAAATATGATCAATTGCATCAGTAACAGCATCAGGAACATCAAAGAATATACCAGTTGCAAACATTTCAGTCCAAATTTTATGTTCTTCTTCAATTTCTTCACAACCATATAATCTTTTTAATAATAAATCAAATGCTCTTTTAGTAACCCATTCATCATCTGTTTCATCCAGTGAATAGACATCCTCTCCATCTTCTTCTTGATCGTCTTTCTTTTCTTTAATTAAACCAGTTTTAGGCCATTTTAATAAAGCTTCAAAAAAAGGAGCACGGGAAATAAGATTCTTATGAAGATGATAAGTTGTACCAAAAGCATTCAAGGTGACATCTGAATGCTTTCCATCTTTCAGTAGTGAATTGATCATATAAGATCTGAATCCTGGATCTGGCATTGTTATTGACTAGTAAAACAACAGTTTATAAACTAAACCACTAAACCATCAGTCAAAATGGCATCAAAATGGGTCTGATAAGAATATGCGCAGCAGTGTGGCTGAGCATATTTGGTGTGGCGCAGCACGAAATTAAATTTTTCGAATTTTTTGTGATTTTTGTGAATCATCTTGATTAATTTAATGGATTTACATGGTAAAAGTGGGTTTATAGAGATCAAACTACCATATTCAACAATGTCAGATACTACAAGTAACAAGAAAGAGTCTCCTGAATCTGATGTGCCGGCTCCTACTCCTTCAAATAATGATACTTCAAAGAAAATAACACCACCTCAAAAACAATTAACTAATAAAGAATTAAAAGAATTAAAGAAGAAAGAAAAAGCAGCTAAAAGAGCAGCTGCTAAAGCTGAACATGGTGGTAATGGTAATGGTAATTCTAATGATGATTCAAATAATCAAAATCATTCAAAACAACAAACTAAAGAAAAACCAAAAACTGCATCTCAATTAAAGAAAAAAATGAATTCAGCTAAAATTAAAGAAACAAATATTAAAATACCTGCAATGTTTTCACATTTAGAAACTAGAGAACAAAGAATTTCAGCATCTCCTGCAATTGCAAGTATTGTTCATCCATCAATTTTATCATTAACTTTAAAAATATCAACTTATAAAATTGTTGGTTCATCATCAAGATGTTCTGCAATGTTAGAATCATTTAAAGATGTTATTAAATCTTATCAAACTCCAGATGGTACTTCATTACAAAGAAACTTAACCTCTCATTTATCACATCAAATTGAATATTTAAAAACTGGTAGACCATTATCTATATCAATGGGTAATTCAATTAGATGGTTAAAACAAAAAATTGCAACAATTCCAATTGATATGAGTGATGAACATGCAAAAATTGAATTAATTGAATCAATTGATTTATTTATTCAAGAAAAATTATTATATTCAGGTAAAGTGATAACACAATTTGCATCATATCATATTTTAAATGGATCAAAAATTTTAACTTATGGTCATTCAGAAGTTTTAAAAAAATTATTTAAATATTGTGCAATTGATGAAAATAAAAAATTTGAAATTTATATAATTGATTCAAAACCTTTATTTGAAGGTAAAAAATTAGCTAAAGAATTATCATCAATTAAAAATATTAAATGTCATTATAATTTAATTACTTCTTTATCATCAGTTTTAGAAAGATCAAGTATTGATTTTTGTTTCTTAGGTGCTAATTCAATGTTATCAAATGGTAGATTATATTCAAGAGTTGGTACTGCATTAGTTGCAATGTCATCTAAAAATAAAAATATTCCAGTTTTAGTTTGTTGTGAATCAATTAAATTTAGTGATAAAGTTCAATTAGATTCAGTTACATTAAATGAATTAGGTGATCCAGATGATCTGATTAATACAAAACCATTTAATAAAACTGGTTTTAATTTACAAGAATATTTAAATAATTTAGAAAATAAAAAATTAATTGAAAATTCAAAATTAAATAAACAACAACAACAACAATCAAAAAAAGAAAAAGAAGAAAAATTAAAATTACAACAACAACAACAACAAAATACTCAACAATTTGAAAATACTTTAAGTAATTGGAAAGAATTACCAACTTTAAATATCTTGAATGTATTATATGATTTAACTCCACCTGAATATATTCAAAAAATTATAACTGAAGTTGGTGCTTTACCACCTTCTTCAGTTCCTGTTATTTTAAGAGAATATAAAAGTTCAAATTAATTATATAATTTTATTTTAATTTTTAAAATTTTTAGATACATGTACATGTAAATTTTTTTTTTTTTTAATAAATAATTATAATTAATTCAATTAATAATGATATTATATAATATTTTTTTTTTTCTTGTTAATTATATCTCATAATTAAATAACAGAAGGGAATAACCGGAAAATTAAACAAACAAACAAAAAAAAGAGTAGTAATAGGTGAATAAAAATAAAAATAAAAAGATCAAAATTAAAATCAAAACAAACAAACAAAATAATAAAAATAATAAAAATGATAAAAATGATAACTATAAAAATGTAAAAAAAAGGTAATATTTGTGTAGAAGAATAAAAGAAAGGAAGAAAGTGATAAAAAATAAAGCTTGTAATATAATAAACAAAATTAAGGCTAACTAAATTGAAATTAAAAGCCATAAAATTAACTATAAACTATGTAGTAAGTAAGAATAAGAATAAGAAAAATAAAAGAAAAAGAAAAAACGTTGATAAAAAAAACAAAGAAATAAAACGCATATAAATAAGTAAAAAAAAAAAAAGGATAAACAAGTAAAGAATAAAAGAAAATATAAAAAAAAAACTATCGAAGAAATCAGAAAAATCGAAAAAATTGGAACATCAATTAACCAGAATTAACGAAAGACAAAAACACACGTATAATAGAAATCATAAAACTAAATAATAAAACTTATTTATTATTTAATTTCAACTTGTTTTGAAATATCATCATCACCAATTTGCATTTTTTCAACATAATTCTCTAATTTTTTCCAATGTTGTTCTCTAATTTCTTTTCTAGATTCTCTATTTTTCATTTCTTCTTCATATAACATACATGCTCTATCATATGCAATTGGATTTGTATCCATAAAAATTTTTAAAGCACTATAAGCCATTGTTGAAATAGTTCTATTCCAATTATTAGATTCATCATAATCAAATTCATTAGTTTGTTGTTGTTGTTGTTGTTGTTGCTGTTCAATTAATTCCAATTCAGGTTGAGCTAATTCATATAAAGCAGGGAATATAATTGGTAATATATTTTCAGCATTTTCAGTAACTAAAGAAACAAAATATTCATTATTAAAATAACCTAAAACTTTTTCAGAAACTTGAAAATGTGGTGATGATATACATCTTGCTAATTGCAGGAATAAAGGAATTTCAATATTTTGAAATTCTTGGGTATCTATAATTTCAAAAATATCTTCAATTTCATTTAAAAACATTAATTCTTTTGGTGAATTAACTTTTGGCCAATATCTTAATAAACCACCAATTACATCTTCAGTTAATGAAGGATCTTTTTCTATGAATTGTAAAATACAATAAGCTAATTGAGGATGATATAATGCTATTGATTTAACTTTATGTAAAGGAATTAAAACTTTAACCAAGAAAATTTTATGTTCTTCTTTTAATGGTAAAGCAAAACCATTAATAATTGAACCTAAAATTTCTAATAATTCAGAAATACCATTAAATCTACCAGTTTCATAAACAAAAATTAAGAAAATATTATTAATTGATTTTCTAATAAAAGATCTTAAACTTAAAAATTTGCCATAAACTCTATGAAGTGTAGTTTTTAAACTATCTCTTTCTCTATTATCTTCACTATCAAATAATTCTAATAATTGTAAAACAAATTTATGATCAATATAAGGTTTAGCTATTGAATTATTAAAATCAGCAGATTCTAAGAATTTTAAAAAAAATTCATAAACCATTTGCATATGTGGCCAAGCTAATTCATAAACAGGTTCATCTTCTTCAGGATCATAAATTTCACCAACTGGATTAACTGGAGGTGGGATTGGTCTAAAGATATTAATTTTAAACATATCTACAACATGTTCATATATTTCTTCTGTAAAAGTCATTCTTGTTGTACTAACATAAGTTGTTAATTCATGTAATGTAACTCTTTTATTTTCTTTACCACGCATATCAGATGAAGCATCATAAAAATCAAAAATAATTTTACATTGATCAACTTTTTGAATAAATAATTGAGTATGATATTCAGGTGGAACTTCTTCAAATGAATCTAATTTTTCAAAAACTTGATTTGTTGCAGCAGCTTCAAATCTTGATGAAGAATGTCTTTGTGGAGTTCTAACTTTTAATTCTAAATCATCTTTAGGCACTCTATCAAATGGAGAATGAGAAGCATGTAATCTAGACATTTCTAAATCTTGAGCAGACGAAACAGGAGTATTTATATTTTGATGTGGATCATTTGTTGTTGTATTTGTATTAGTTGTAACTATGTTATTATTATTATTAGTAGTATTACCAAATGGAGGTGTTAATATATTATTTGTATTTGAAGCTTGTAAAGCAACCGGATTTGATAGAATAGGTTGTTGTGATTTTGAAATACTATTAACTGATTCAGTTGAATCATCATTATTTAAAGATAATTGATCATTTGAAGATGATTTTTTAGTTGGAGTATTTAAAGATTGTTGAGAAGATGCAGAATTAGTTCTTGTATAAGAACCGGAAGGAGAGAGTGATTGAGATCTTTCACCATTATTACTTGATCTTTTATTATTATCATCTTTTCTATTATTATTATTTAATGAAGAAGTTGATGAAGATGATGAAGAAATTGATGGATCTTTATTATCTTTCTTTTCCTTTTTCTTTTCAGGTTTATTATTAGTTTTTGATCTGAACCTTTGTTTAAAACCTTTCATCATTTTCTATATCTATGGAGTAAATAACAGTGTAAGAATTGAAATTCTTTAAAAATTAATTAGTGAGTGAAATGAGAGATTATTGTATTTGAAACGTTAACGACGAGTACCGTTGAGTTAAGTGAAAGGCGTGTTTTGTTTTGTTTTGTTTTTTATAATATAATTAATTATAATTTGAAAATTATAATGTTAATCTTAGTGTGAACAATTAATGAGATTGTAGAGTATGAATAAAAGGAATATGATATAACCAGTAATAGTAATATATGAAAGAGTTATAAAAAGTTGAAATGGTATTATAAAATAAGGATGTTCCAGAATCCGAAGTTTATAGAATTAAGGATGAGTCTTTTGGGGGGATTGGATTGTTTCTTGGAGAAAGCCAGCCAGGTATTGGGAAGTGGTGGAAGAGATGGAAGACAGAGAACTGGGGCAGCAGGTAAGAGCAGAGTTGGCTGTTGGTTGTTGGTCTCGTAGTGTAAACAGTTGTTCAGTCTGTCTGTCTGTCTGTCGAAGTCTGCCATAAATTGGCGCGTGTCAGAAGAGTGAGCGCAGCAACAGAGAGAGAGAGAGATGGAACAGACCAGAGGGTGTTCTTGCTCTTCTGCTGACACTACTACCACTACTTCCAATTAATACCAACCAATCATGTCCTTCAAAGGTTTCCAAAAGGCTATCGTCAGAGCTCCCCAAAATCTGCGTCAAAAAATGAACATGGGAGAAAAGACAACGGATGCTGTCTATACTGATGCAGAAAGAAGATTCAAAGAATTAGAAGATCAAACTAAATTACTTTCTGAAGAATCAAAAAGATATCATAAAGCTGTCAACGATATGTTAGACCATCAAATTGGGTTTTCAAAAGGAATTGAAGAAATCTTTAAACCTATTTCCGGGAAAGTTTCGGATCCAAATTCAACAAAACCTGAAGGTAATCCTGAAGGTATTGAAGCTTGTGTTCAATATAGAGATGTTGTTAATGAATTAAAAGAAACTTTAAAACCAGATTTGGAATTAATTGAATCAAGAATTGTTGGTCCTGCTCAAGAATTATTAAAAATTATTCAATCAATTAGAAAAATGGCACTTAAAAGAAATCATAAATTATTAGATTTAGATAGACATCAAAATACTTTAAAAAAATTACAAACTAAAAAAGAACCAACTGCTAAAGATGAAGAAAGAACTTATAAAGCTGAAAATGATGTTGCTATTGCTCAACAAGAATTTGATTATTATAATGAAATGTTAAAAACTGAACTGCCGGTTTTATTTCAATTAGAAGCTCAAATGATTAAACCTTTATTTGTTAGTTTATATTATATGCAATTAAATGTCTTTTATACTTTATCTTCAAGAATGGAAGAAATGAAAATCCCTTATTTTGATTTATCAACTGATATTTTAGAATCTTTTCATATTAAAAGAGGTGATATTGAAGAACAAACTGATTCAATTGGAATTACTCATTTTAAATTAGGTCATGCTAAATCTAAATTAGAAGCAACAAGAAGACGTTATGGTAAAGATCCAACTTCTCCACTTTCTGCTACTTCAACTACTTTTGGTTCTGTTGATTCTGCTTTAACAACTCCACCAACAACTGCAACTGGTTATCCTAATGAAAAAGCAACTTATTCACCTTATGGTACTGCTGATCAAAAAGTTCCAGGTTCTTATCCAACTACAACTTCATATCAAACACCTGCTCCTGCTTATAGTGCTGTTCCTGTTGCTGCTGCTGCTGCTGTTGCTCCAGCTTATGCTTCACCAGTATCACCTGTTATTCCACAACCTGCAGCTGTTCAAGAAACTTGTACTGCTTTATATGATTATACTGCTCAAGCTCAAGGTGATTTATCATTTGCTGCTGGTACTGTCATTACAATTGTTCAAAGAACTGCTGATCAAAATGGTTGGTGGACAGGTAGTGCAAATGGTGTCACTGGTGTTTTCCCTGGTAATTATGTTCAACTGAATTAGAAGTTTATTAATTAATTTTTTCATCTTTTTTATTTTTAAATTGCTTTCATGTATGATTTCTAATTCTTTACTTTAACTGTTGCTGATTTATACAATGTACATATGTATATGATTTTTTTGAAGTTATTTTGAATTATTTGTTTTTTCTCTTTCTCTTTCTCTTTCTCTTTCTCTCTTGGTATAGTATTTCACTTCTATTTACCTATTCTTTTTTTTGGCTTATAGGTAACGTTATTTTGTTTTTGTCTTGTTCTCTTTTTTTAAATATATTAGTTGTACTGTTAACTTGCGCGTTGTAAACAAAGCTCTTGTTCTTGTTTACTTGTTTACTTGAATTCCTTCCCTTTTCTTTACATATCAACCTCAATTATATCAAAAAGAATACAAATGGGAATATTAGATAGAATACTAGATACTTATGACTCTATTCTGAGAAGACTCAGTCCAATTGGTCGTGTTATATTCTTACCTTATTCAGCATTTAGAATAATTACTCAATTAATTCATTATCAAGTTTTAAATTCTATTTCATTAATTCATGTATTTATTTTATATAATTATAACATTTTATTTCTGATTAATGAATCAAATGATGATAAATTAACATTTAATGAATCTTTTAATCAAAAAAAAAATTATAATAAATATAGATCATTTGATAATAATAGACCAATTTCAAAAATTGTTCATAATCAATTTACTGTTGTTGTTAATTTTCAAGATTTTTTATATAAAGTTTGGTTTAGAACTGATTATTATTATGATAGATTGTTTTTTCATGCTCCTGTTTGTATTTTTAAAGCTTTAACTTTTCAAGATCCACCAATTTATTCTTATGAACCATCCAATTTAAATGATTTGAATTTAAATTCATCTTCTGTTGATATTAATGATAATAATAATGCGAGTTTAACTAATAATAATAATAATACTAAATCTCAAATTGGTACTGATAAAGTTGAATTAATCTCTTCTTCTATTGTTGATTATCAATTGAATGTTGTTAATAATAATAATAATGATGAATCAATTACTCCTCCTCAATCTTCAAGTTTCAGTTTTACTCCAAAACCTTACAATTTAAGTCCAACTAAAACTTTTACTAAACCAAAAGATTCTCCTAGTCATACTCCTTTATTAGATTTATTTAATCAACAACAGCAACAACAACAACAACAACAACCTCAATCTGAATCTGTTCCTCCTTTAACTCCTGATAATACAAAGAAATATAAAAATGAAGCTGTTGATGCTTCAACTACTACTGATAGTCCTAAAAGTCAAAATAGTTTTCTTTATAGAATTAGAATTAGAAAGAAATCTTCAAAAGATCAATATGAAAAAGATCCAACTTATGGTCGTTATGATTTAGTTCGTCAATCAATTAAAAATTGTTTACCAAAACCTGAATATGATGATGGTTCAATTGGTCCAAATATGGTTAGATTTACATGGCATTGTTGTGCTCATTTTGATAAAGAATCTGGTACTGGTGGTTGTAGTGGAGGTACAATGAGATTTGCTCAAGAATTTAATGATGATGGTAATACAGGTTTAAATACTGCTAAATCATATTTAGATCAAGTTCATGAATCTTATCCTTGGATTAGTTTTGCTGATTTATATACATTAGGTGGAGTTGTTGCAATTGAAGCAATGGGTGGTCCAAAAATTCCTTGGAAATCTGGTAGAACTGATTGTATTGATTCTAAAAAAGTTCCACCAATGGGTAGATTACCAATTGCTACATTAGGTACTGATCATATTAAAGATATCTTTTATAAGAGATTAGGTTTTAATGCTGCTGAAACAGTTGCAATAATTGGTGGTGGTCATACAATTGGTAGATGTCATGCAAAATATAGTGGATTTTTAGGTCCTTGGACATCAAGATTAACAACATTTGATAATGAATTTTTTGTTTTATTATTAGAATATCAAAATAAATGGAATGAATGGGTTGTTCCAGCAACTGGTAATAATCAATATATGAGTGAAGATGGAAAATTTATGATGTTAAATACTGATATGGAATTATTAAGAACAAAAGAATTTAAAGATTGGGTTGAAGTTTTTGCTAAAGATCAAGGATTATTTTTTAAATATTTTTCTGGTGCTTTTGGTAAACTTTTAGAATTAGGTGTTATTAGAGATGAAGATGGTATTCAAAGAGTTAAGATTTAGGTATTTATGGGTTTTATGGTTTTTTTATTTTATTTTATTTTATTTCATTTTCTTTGAGTGAAATTGTTTTGTGTTTTGTGTTTTGTGTTTTTTGGATTTTATTTATATATATTTTATTTTTGCTACCTTTGCTACAATTACTTTTTTGTAAAACTTTTAATTTTGTTTCGAATATAATATTTCACTTTAACTTATTTTAAAAAAATTAACAAATAAAAAACAGTAAAATTCATTATAAAGATGAAAAAGTACCCAAATTTTGTCTTCTATAAACATGTTAATTTGGGTTTCTCTCTAATTGTTTTTAAATAAGAAAAACTAATTAACTTAGCTGATCGAATCTATTATTTTTTCATCCAAACTTCTATAATTAATTGTCGATAATTTGTGAACTGGATTTTGGGGGGTCGTTAAATAAGGCTGTGCACCAACTGGATTTTAAGGGATCTCTCAATGTCTAGCATTGTCTACAGTACGTACTGTATTTCATCATTTAATGTCTATTAATTAGTTAGTAATATCTGATTGTTGTGTACGAAAATAACGAGATGTAATGAGAGTTATGTGTAACAACTTTTGGTATGCTTTCAGTATCCAGAACGAACTCGATTAATAAATTTCTTGTGTATGCTATGCTATGCTACCGTGCATATGGCCCATGGTATCATCAACTTTACGTATTAATTACGGTGATTAAGCTGTTTATATAGCTTCATGTATATTGAGAGTAAATATAGATAGAGTATTATAAGCTATATAATATATATAGTAAGCCAATTCAAGGTATATATGAATCATTATCAAATGATCTAACTAAATTCAAGCTTAAAATCAAAAAGTAAACATAATTATTGAACAAAAAACATTGGATACTAAGTATTACTAACTAATGGATAACCCTAACATATCAGAGTTCAATCTCTCTTCTTCATCATCATCATATTCATCATCTTTTTCTTTACGAATTAATGATTCAATAGCTAGTCTATATGAACTTTCAAGATCTTTGTTTGATTCAGTAGACATATCCACATGTGAAATAGTTAAATCAATTCCAACTTTAGAAATCTTTTGACGTAAATCTAATATATCTTTTATTAGATCTTGATACTTAACAT
>JAJLSG010000329.1:0-44869 GCA_030567495.1 Ambrosiozyma neoplatypodis | reverse complement strand
TATATCTATACCGCTTACTATTAGATTATGTCGTGATTAATAATTAGCAATATATATGATTCAATTGATTTTATTGGTGTATGTATACATGCACGTATAAAAAATCTCTAAAGTTTGGAATATAAGTAATCATTAAACGCCAGATAGTTTCAAAAAAAATTAGTTGTTTTATAAACACCTCACTTCTTCTTCCATTCTATATTCCCACATTAATTATACATCAATATTACTCTATATACTTCAAACCCAATAAATCAATTCAATATGCCAAATCCAGACGAAGATTATCAGAAGATCGTTAAAGCCTTTCAAAAGAGAGACTTCTACAAGAAAAACGGTGTGAAGGTACGTTATAATTCAGTTTTTTTTTGATTAATTTAACGCCAAGCAGCTGTTCCTGTAATTTTATCTAGCATACATTATAGTTATACTAACATTGTCTAACAATATTCATTTAATTATTTATAGACACCTAAGGACTGTTTAGAAAACATTAAATTGAATCAGTTTCTAATAGAAAAAGTTAATGAAGGCAAAATTGTTATTGACGACCTTAAATAAATAAGGTGAAATTAAAATTTAATTGCATGGTTGCCTTTCATGGTTTCAGCAAAAATTACAATCGATGATGCTACGCAAATACTTATATTAGATCAAAACACATATTATATACATTTTCTATCTAGCTAGCTGGGCTACTGCTATTTTTCTTTACTTATAATTACAAATTTTAACAACCAGGATTCTCTGTTGAGATGGATTTTTTTTTTGGTAAAAGGTTGTTTGTTAAACTGTTGTACTTCATTTATTAGCTCTCTTATTTTCATTTCTTTCTTTCTTTAATTGATTGGATTTTTCTCTTATTGATCTTTCTTTAATTCCTAATTTAATTCTTCTAACTTTCTTTTTGATTTGCATGCATGCTTTTTTTTTCTCATAAACTCATATTCTATAGTTCTTTTATTTATTTATTTATATTTTTGCATACAAATATATATATGTATTAGCTATATTATACGCCAGCTATAGCATTATAAATTTATTTTTCAATCAATTATTATATATGGATTAACTGTATAAGTTTTAACTTTTAGATAAGAATCGGATGCATATATTTTATCCGGCGCCCGGCTTGCGACCTTAGCACACGTGACCGACGCGTCGGTGGATGTATTACGTAAACGGTTCTCGGCAGTTTCTCCATGTGCGCACAAATTAAATTAAGGAGAAAGAATAGGCTGAGAGCCTGAGATTAGTGAGATAGATAAATTTCAGGTGGTGTTTTACATTATTAAACCGCTAACTACATCCATACTACTCCTGTTAGAATATCAATTTTAATTGTATCATACAATAATGTCTTTTGATAATAATTTAGAAGGTTATAATGCGGTCCAACATATGTGGTATTCATATTGGAATCCTGCAGAACAAACATTTACTACTAGAGAACCTTGTAAAGGTGCTAAGGGTACTCAATTTGATTGTTGGTCTTTAGCTTGTGCTATTCATGCAGTTGGTGATAGCTCAATTGCATTTAAAGATATGACTTTACCAATTGTTGAACCAGCTATTCGTTCAGTTTCTAAATATTATAATCCAAAAATTGGTGGTTATTCAGTTTATCATCATGGTTCAAATAATTCTGGAGATGAAGATATTTGTTATGATGATTGTGCCCATTTATTGAGAGGTTTCTTGGCTTGTTATGAAGGTACCGGTAATCCTGAGTATTTAGGTTTAGCTAAAAATTTAATGAAATTTTTATTAGGTGGAATTGTTACTCATGAGAAATTTGGTTATAAAGGTTTAAAATGGCATTATTCAAAAAAGTATATGTCAACAATTTCTAATTGTGTTGCAGCTACTTGTGCATTAAAATTAATTCCTTATTCTAATAATGAGAATGAAAAAAAACAATTATATGATTTTGCTACTGTTTGTTTAGATTTTATTTGGAATCAAATGCTTGATAAAAGTGATGGTTTACTTATGGATGGTATTGGTATGGATTCTGATGTTATTGATAAAAGAAAGTTTACTTATAATACTGGTAATACAATAACTGCCTTTTGTTTAATGTATAAGAATGATGGAAATGAACAATGGATGAATAAAGCTAAAACATTAGCTGAAGCTGCAACTCATAGAGGTAAAACTATGTTTGATAGAGATTATCCAGATTATGCTAAAAGATACTGGCATGATCCTTCATATTTTATTCAATTATTAATAGAAGGTTTAGCTGATTATTTACAAACATTTGGTGATAAAATTCCAGAAAGTACTAGAAATGCATGTAAAACAGAAATTCATCGTCACTTATCATATTTCAGAAAATACTGTTTTGACCCAAAAGATCAAATGTATTTCTGTTCATTTGATATCTATAGAATTACACCTGAAATTCATAAACGTTATCAAACTGAGTTTGCTGGTACAAAATCATTTCAAGCTTGTGCAGATGATAGAGTTCAAGGTTCTGGTTCCCCTGCAGATAGAAATCCTTGTAAATCATTAATTGGAGCAGCTTCAGCTGCAAGAATTTTCTTACAAGGAGCCAGAATTATACCAAAGATGGATCCAGCTGCTTGTTAAAATCAATTTTATTATTTCTTTTTCTTATCTTGTGTATGTGTACCTCATTTTTTTTTTTCTATTTGAACATATTTAATTATATGATATCGATCGTCCTTTTCTTTTGTTAGGTACTGGTACTTCAATCTAAATTATCTAATCAATCTGTATCAGTTTACTATTGAACTTAGTATTAAATTCATCTTAATTTGATCTCCTAAAATTATCTTTTGTTTTTCCAAACAGATAGTCAAAACAAGTGATCACTGACCAGTCAGTGGCAGTCAGCCTACCATAATTCTACACTTTTGACTATATTACTGAAATTTAAAAATGTTTAATCATTAAAAAGCATATAAAATCAGGAATCAAGAAATAAAGAAAAATCTTATAAAAATGAAATTTAAAATTTCAGCATTAGACGGGAAAAGAAAACATAAACAGAAAATCAAACTAAAGTAAAATTAAACAAATGTTTTATTCAATTACTATAATATATATTGTAGCTTATAAGTTATAATAATTAAATTTACATTAATAAAGCAACAATACCGACTAAAGCAGCGGCACCAGCGACACCAGCTTGAGCAGCAGCACCAGTATAGGTTTCGACTGAAGCAGTAGTAGAAGCAGCAGATGAAGTAGCTTCTTCAACAGTAACAGCTGATGAGGTTTCAGCAGCAGCGGTAGTAGCTTCAGCTTCAGTAGATTCAGCAGCAGCGGTAGTAGCTTCAGCTTCAGTGGTTTCAGCAGCAGCAGAAGAAACTTCAGCTTCAGTAGCACTGGTGGTAGCAGCAGCAGTGGTAGATTCAGCTTCTGAAGTAGCAGCAGTAGTAGCAGCTTCTGAAGTAGAAGTAGTTTCAGCTTCTGAAGTAGCAGCAGTAGTGGAAGCAGCTTCTGAAGTAGAAGTAGTTTCAGCTTCAGTGGTTGAGGTAGCTTCAGTTGATGCTTCAGTAGTTGATGTAGCTTCACTAGATGCAGCAGTAGTTGAAGATAAACAAGTAGTACCTGTTGGGGTAGTTGGTTCATCACATTCAGCTAAAGCGGCAGTTAAGTAACTACCATAGTATGACCATAAACACCAACCACAATCTAAACAATCTGGAACGTAACTTAAGAAATCGGAATCAGTGTCACATAAACAAGTACTGTTATAAGTACTGGTATCAGTATCTTCACAAGCTTGAGCAGCTAAGATACCATAACCACAAGCAGCCTAGAATAAAAACATGAATTGAATTGTTAGTATGTCTTGTATATTAATTTGGAAAAGGAAGAGATATAATTCTAATACCAAAATTTGAAGATTCACATACATGACATTCATAAGTAGCTTCAGCAATTGGAGCACCAATAGCATTGGCAATAGCTAAAGCACCAGCATCAGCAAATGGGGAAGCAACAACAGTTGAAGCTAAACCTAAGAAAACAGGAGTTAAAGATTTAATAGAAAACATTTTTGTATGTGTATATATGTGAAAACGAATGAAAATAATTAGATGATATGATTTACTTGAATTTAATGATATTGAAAGTAAAAAAGAAAATCCTCAATGTGGGAATTATGATATTCTTATATAGTTTTTCAAATCCATAGAATTTCTCTATCTATATTCATATATATACGTATATATATCTGCATGGTAATAATTAATGTATTTTTTTAATAACGTCCTCGTCACATCTAAGCATTAACAGAAGTCCGCCCGCAATACATGTATATAGCTATATAAATTAAATAATTAAATATATATACATGTATAAATATATAAATTATAAATATATAAATTTCAAAAATATATACGTATACGTATACATTTTAATTTCTGGCTGAACTTGAAGGGAATAATTAAGCTTTAATTATTTTAAAAATTAAATTTTATAATTATGCATGTTTATATGATGCCAAGCAAAATATCGCGAGAGCCGCATTTTAATAATTAGCGCCACCGAGCCATGAACCTTCTCAATTTAATATTAATTTATATTATAATTAAATTTCAATTTTGCATATTATGTTATAATGTCCAATATATATATAGATATCGATCGATCATGATCATTTTGTGATCAACATATATATATATATATGTATATAGAGCGATGAATACAATTATTATATTAAAGGTTCTACAAAATTTTATTTAGTATTTTCATTAGATTTTCAGTATTTATTAAGTACGTGTACGTCGTGTAGAATATATATACATGTACAGCTAGTACAGTTCAATAATACATGTATATAATTATAGTCTCTCGATATACATTTACAATTAAGTATATTGTAATATATATCTATATTATTCAGAAATAAGAAAAATTAACACAAATACGGAAATTATATTCAAATTATACATTATAAAAGAACTTGCTCGATAGAAATGGCGGTTGAAAAAAATGAATCATTAGGAGGAAAACATTATATATGTATATGCTTAATTAGTATAGCTAGATTAGATATATAGTGGAATCAAATTTACATTAATAAAGCAATAACACCAGCTAAAGCAGCGGCACCAGCAACACCGGCTTGGGCAGCAGCACCAGTATAGGTTTCAACAGAAGCTGTAGTAGAAGCAGCAGATGAAGTAGCTTCTTCAACAGTAGCTGATGAAGTAGTAGCTTCAGCTTCAGTAGTTTCAGCAGCAGCGGTGGTAGTTTCAGCAGCAGCGGTAGTAGCTTCAGCTTCAGTAGTTTCAGCAGCAGCGGTGGTAGTTTCAGCAGCAGCGGTGGTAGCTTCAGCTTCAGTAGTTTCAGCAGCAGTTGAAGTAGTTTCAGCAGCGGAAGTTGAAGTAGTTTCAGCAGCAGAAGTTGAAGTAGTTTCAGCAGCGGAAGTTGAAGTAGTTTCAGCAGCAGAAGTTGAAGTAGTTTCAGCAGCGGAAGTTGAAGTAGTTTCAGCAGCAGAAGTTGAAGTAGTTTCAGCTTCAGAAGTTGAAGTGGCTTCAGCTGAAGTAGATAAACATAAAGTACCAGTTGGGGTAGTTGGTTCGTCACAGATAGATAATGGAGTAGTTAAGTATTTACCATAATCAGACCATAGACACCAACCACATGATAAACAGTCTGGTAATAAACTAATAAATTCTGAATCTGATGCACATAAACAATCAGCATCAAAGGTACCTGAATCGGTACCATCAGATGAACATTCTCTGGCTGCAATAATAGCATAACCACAATTGGCCTGTATAATAACAATATATATATAATTGTAAGTTAGTATAAACATATATGTGATAAATTAATATAATCATTATAATGTATAAAAAAATCAAATTATATATTATTTTTTGATATATTTTGACTTACGTGACATTCATAAGATGCTGGGTCAGCAGCAGAAGCAAATGGGTTTGCAAATGCTAAAGCTTTGGCTAAACCTTGTGGGTCTGCTAATGGAGAAGCAAAAGCTGGAGCAACAGCTAATAAAGTTGGAATTAAAGATCTAATTGATAACATTGATTGAAAGCGAGTGATGAAAAAGAGATTTATAACTTTTAATTATAATTATCAACTTGAAGCAATATGCTTTGATGAAAAGGGCAGCTTAGATGGTTTTTATATGTTTATGTATTTCTTAATTTAAAAACAAATATATTTATATTAATTAACCATACATGCCAAGATAACAACTGACTTAAAATAAATTAATATATATAGCTATAGTAAATCCTGCCTATATATTGGTCAACCGCCGGCAGATATTTACATATATATTTAATTCATAAATATATATATAATTATTAATTAAATTAATATAATTTTCTAGCTCTATAGCTCTATATACATGTATATATGTTATAAAGTCTTTTTCGAGGTTAATTTTTGTGTAAATTAATTGTGTTGCTACCCTATAGCTATATATATATCTTTCCATATATATATATGAAATTTTATAAATTACATGTATATATAATCAAGGTTCAAGGGTCCTTTTCTAATGCTTAGATATATATGAGCTATATAGTGGCTTGAAATTAATCTATAAATTATATATACATGTATATATATAAATTTTTTCTCGAATCTCGATCCAATAAAACGTGTTCGCGGGTCTTGAGGGAGTCGCGCGGCGGCGGCGGAGAAATCTGCCGGGCTTTTATTTTTTAGTTCTGTTTGCCTTATCTTTTTGATCAGCTGGTATATATTAAATCAATTTTAATATATATATGTTAATATTGTTATTTCAATATCCTTAAATTAATTATATAATTTAATTTTATATATGAATTAATTATTCACACACCTATAATATACGTATATGTACAGTGGCCGGTCTGATTGATGATATATGTCTATAATATACATTAATTTGACACACAATTTAATCAAATAAAATTAATTCGATCATCGATCAGCAATTTACAAAGGGATTATCGGATTATAGTTTAACTCGATCATGCACGCGCGCGGGTCTCGCGATCGATATTCTGTATTTAAATGCAATTTTTACGAATTTAATATATATACATGCAGATATCGAGTAATTGGCTAGATATGTACACACAGAGAGCCTGATTGGGATATATATATATGAATGCAGTACGTCCGTTTTAATCTGATTGGCTGTATATATATATATGTGTGTATACAGTGATCGATCGATCGAAAAAAGAGAGCTATATAGGAGGAGGATCGAGTTAATATTAATATTATATAATTGGTGGTCAATATCGAAAATGGCCGGCTGTTGTCGTTGATTAAAAGGAATGATCACTTAATTATAATGTTGTTGATATGTATGGGCACGTGATGTCGCGCGTATGTTTGCTCACGTGGAATCCTCATTAATTAGCTAGAGGACCATGCACCTTGTTTATATCGTTTCGTGAATTTGAGATCGATTTAAAAATAACTATATATGTTGAAAATTAAACGCTACATATATATTAAAAAAAGGGGGTAAACCGTAAAACAAATTAAAAGAAAAATTAGAGGTTCAGCAAAATAAAATGATATAAGATATAAATGTCTTTTTTTTTAAACTAGTTATGTTAAAAAAAAAAAAAAAAGTATTAATACTAATTAAAGTCGAAACTTGAACAAAAAACAAATAAAATATCAATTGGAAAATCAAGTGGAACAAAAATAAACTGCAATTTGAACAAAATAAAAATGAGAATTCAAATGGAAAATCAAATAGAACAAAAATTAAATTGAATAAAATAAAAATGAAAAATCAAATGTAACAGAAAATAAAAACAATTTGTGATTTTTTTTTTTTTTTTTAACATAACGAGTGTAATTTATTAGATAAAGATTATAAAGTAAAAGCTGATGTTAATTTTGAAGAAAACTTTTTAAAAGAAAACTTAAAGTAGAAGTAAAATTAAAAGTAAAAGTAAAAGTAATAATAAAAAATAAACTAAACTGTGCTCCCTCCGTATAATCAGTCTAGAAAGAGAAACTTTTTTTTTTTTCGAAACATAATATAATTTATTAGTTAGTTAGTTAGTTAAATTTATTTTTTTGTGTCTGTTTCAGACCTATACAGATTATGCAGACAAAAAGAAAGAAAAGATAAAAAATCTAAACACTATTAAAAAAAAGGGGGGTAAAACAAAGTTAATCACAAGATTAAATAATTAGAGGTTCAGTAAACTTTAACAAAAAAGTAGACAAAAGTATCACAAGAAGTTAGTTAGTTAGTTAAATTTATTTTTTTATGTCTGTTTCAGACCTATACAGATTATGCAGACAAAAAGAAAGAAAAGATAAAAAATCTAAACACTATTAAAAAAGGGGGGGTAAATTTAATGTCTGTTTCACAGAGAAGTTAGTTAGTTAGTTAGTAGAGAAATTTTTTTTTTTTTTAACAACGAAAATTTTAGATTGTATAAAGTTAGGGTAAGAATTTGAAGAGACTTTAAAAGTTATAAAATTCCGATATAGTGTAACGGCTATCATGGTCCGCTTTCACCGGGCAGACCCGGGTTCGACTCCCGGTATCGGAATATTTTTTTAATCTTTATATATTTAACTTAATTTGTCAATGATATCGATATCGATCATTTTTTTGATTGATGAATACATGTAATGATAATATTTTTACATTCAAGTAAAATGATTACCTATATAAATATTTATTATTTAGAAAACAAAAAAAAGACACAAAAAATGGATATAGTCAATTAAATGAAAAGAAAGATAAGGAATTCATGTGGTAGCAGTTTCAAACCTCACAACCTTTTGTCCTTCATCTTGTTTCTCTACTTCGTTGTTCTTTAATTCTTCAATATCTTTAGATTTATTACCACCTGGATTTCCTAAGAGTATGACACCAAAATTAAAAACAATCAAAATTACTAGGAAAATAACTGAACAAATAGCCATGAAAATAAACATCCTTGGAATCATTGTAGAATATCCATCCTTTAAATAATTCAGCTTAAAACAAATCAAAGCACAAATTAAACAATAAATCAAAACACAAATTAGTCTTGCTATTAGCTGTTCATATTTCCAATTTACAAAAGCAGAAATTAGAAAAATGGCAATACCAACAATTTGAAGATAAAATGAAGCATCAAAATCTGATTTCAAAAGTATTGAGCTCATTAAAGTGCAAGGCACAAAAAAAACAGTGAAACATATAAAATCATAGCCAAAACCAAGAGTAACATTAACAAAACCATTATTTTCTCCACCTTTAACTTTTCCTTTCAGATCAAATTTCTTCAAATTAATAACAACAAAACATATGATAATGACAAATCTAACACAAGCAATAGCTAAAAAGGAAATCTCAGAGTTGATCAATAATGTTATGTTCGTATCTAAATCTTGTGAAAAATAATCAGAATCAACAGTACTAACAGGAATAATATCTAAAACAGATAATGAATCCCATTTATCAATTAAATTAGTTAACTCCATTTTTGCAAATAATAATGATATAATAGCATTAATCACTTGAATTAACGATCCAATTATTAAACTTACAAAATGATATGAATTGAACCAGAATTGAGCTGAAATTATTATAAATAAGCATAATTCGGTGTATATTGAAGATGCAAAATTGGTTGTTTCTATCGATTTATAATATTTTAAATATTTTTTCACAACACCTACTAATGCATTCAATGGATTCAAAATGATATCTTCTAAACTAACAGTTTGTATTTTAATTGATAATATAAATTTAGCAAATATTGCAGAAATTAAGGCCATTATAGCCATAGAAAAAACTAACGATACTAACAATAGCCATCTTAAACTTGGTTTAGTTTTATACTTCCCTTTATTATAATTATTTGAAATTAAAGCATTATCTGATTGGTATTTATCAGATTGTAAATCAGGAAATATAATTTCATCTTTCAATGATGGATTTTCTTTGATTGGTGATAAGGGTTTGTTTCTCTCTTTCTCTTTCATAATTTCAGTTTCCCTTCTCAGGTTATCTAACATTTCTTGATACTCTTTATAATTATACTCATCAGCATGCTTTTCATATTTGATTTTTCTTTGTTTTTCAGGGTCTAAAGTTGAAGGTTTAGGTATCCAGATTTTTATACCTTTCAGTTCAGGTTTTGTAGGATCTAAAGTTCTATCTGTTGACATCTTAGAAAATTAACTGACTTAGCAAAGACAATTGGTATCATTCAATATATAAGAATACTGTGATATATAAAAATGGAGAATTAGATTCAATGTGTTGGACTTGGGGACATGTTTAAAAATCATCATGACTGCCACGATATTGATGGTTATATATATAGTTCTTCCTATAACTTTGTCTAATCTTCTGCCTGATAAATATAGAGGCTTGTACCTTATAAGAGACAGTATCTTCTGGAAAATGGGAACCAATCAAGTTAAAGGGGCAAGAGTAGAATCTCTATTTACATTTGTTTAAAGAAAGAAGTGTTTCACTCAGCTACGTAACGTACGTAACGTACGCTTTTCGCTTTAAAAGTTTTCAATTTTTGGTTCAAGTTCAACAACTTCACGTACTGAATGAACACAGGTGGACTTCTTAACTTCCACCCACAATTAATAACAGGTCAAGTGAATCAAATACCATATAACTTATGAGTTACTTCATTTCATTTCATCGATTTTGATATCTTGCTAGCTAGTGTGGTGGGACATGTACCAATTACCAAGAATCAAAGTTCATCAAACCTATAATTCTAATTTTAATTTGGCAAACAACAACATGGGAGTGGTTAAATTAGAAACTTGGACCAATTAAGTTGATTTATCTTATGGCGCATGATAATATAACCTATGGAATACCCCTTTATATGATTCAAGTTGGGAAAGATCAATTAATTAATTAAGTTTAACATGTACAGTTGTTATTATAATCCAGTTGATGAAGGCTGAGAAACGACATATATAGTAGCATATAATTCCAATACCAATTCATGTTGATGATTCAGTCATATATCCAATAAAATCTAACATTCAATTATAATGAAATTAATACCATGGATCCAATGCTATTCTGCGTTACTCCCATTTTTGCTTCAATTTGCAAAAGCTGAATCAGATGCACCATTATTATCAGAAATAAAATTATTCAACGCAATATTAGATGATTTTGCAACAAACTCAGCAGCATATAATAATATTTTGGGCAATACAATTTATCCAACACCTGAATTTTCAAGTTTATTATTGAATTCAGTTCAACCAGCAGATTATACTAGTTACCTGTATGCATTAGCACAGTTCACACTTGGGTTTGATTCAGATTTAATTACTTATTTAAACTCCATAGCTTTTACAAATACTGAAACCTCATTTGATGCTATAACAGATGCATCATTAGAAAATACTTGTACAGAAACTTACTCTTATCCTTCAGTTACTACCCAAGCTCTAAAAACATCTACTTTGTCACGCTCAACAGTTTCAATTGATTATATAACAAAGGAATCGTTTTCATCTGATGATACAACAGAGGACATATATTCATCAGATTCTTCTACATCTGAAAATTCGGAAACTTCAGAAAAACCAAGTTCAAAAATTTCAAAAATTTCAAAACTAACATCCAAATCTTCATTTAGATCTAGTATTGTATCTACAAGTTACTCATCTACTTCACCAAAGTCAACTTCTACAAGTACTACCGAATTTCCAAGTTTATCGACATCAATAATATATCAGAATCAAACAATACCATTCGAATTAACATATACATCATCTGATTACGTGAAACCAATAGCAGAAGCATTTATAGAAGATTATTCAAAAAATTCAACAAAATATAAAGATTTAATGTTAAGTAAATCAAATTCAACTGAATGGAAATCATATTTATCATTTATTGAAACTCAAAATAATTATGATGACATTTTATCAATGTCATTAAGTGAATTAAAATCATATTATGAAAATACAGTTTATAAAAAATTATGTGAATATTCATCCAAATTTGATTGGTTTAATGATTCTATTGTTGAATTGGCTCCCTATTATTCAATTTTAAATTTAATTGATGTTTATTATAGCTCAACAGATAATGGTCATAATACAACTTTAGAAAATCTCGTTGTTAAATTGAATTATTGTGGTACTAGTTGTATTGAAAATGTTGATGAAATGTTAAAATTAATAAATGAGTGCTATTTAATTGATGAAGGATTCATTGATTTGTCATAAGTTAGTCTAAATCAAATCAAATAGGTATTTTCTTCTTTAATAATTATATCTAAACAAAAATGTATTAAATTTTCTTTTCTGTTTTAATTGAGTTACGGTTTTGTAATTTTTACTTTGTTCAAGTTATCAATTATTTTTATTTTTTAATTCAATTATTTTTTTTTCGTGATGCTTTATTTATTTACTTCTTTAATCAGTTAACTTAACGTATATACGTATTGAATTAGATTTGACTAGTACTACATATGTATAACTTGGTACTAAGTAGTAAGTAGTAAGTAGTTAAAAGATATTTTTTAAGTTTATTTTTTAGAATAATTTAAAAGATCAATAATTTTTTTTCTCCTCACAGTTTTGAATATAGTTTACCAAAATTACCAACCTGGCTTTCAGGTATCATTTTATCAAAATTATTAGATTAATCATATTAATTAAGTCAAAGATTAATATAGATGTATAATTTGAATCATTTGATCATTTGATGTATAAATTGTAGCTAGTAAATTAATTTAATCTTTATAATTTTTCAGATAAGATCTTCAAAAATGCCAAGAAAACCAACGTTTATCGCATTCATCAGCTAGGCATCTCTATATATTTAAATTTATAGGGAATCTTAAGGATTCTTTATGGTAAGATTTAACTCTATATAATTAAATCAACTGTAGTTGTCCTGATTTCTTATATGAAATGATTAGAAAGCCTGCCATATAGAAAAGGAAGCTTGAAAGTTCTAAACTGAAACCCGTATATTAAGTGAATAGAATTTGGCTCCTCGCTCGGCTTTTGCTCGCTTTATGGGCTCTCTTAATTTTGAGTCTTCAAGTGAGTCGATTATGATCTACATGTAGTTAATATTTAATAACCCATCAAGCTATAGCTTTAGAAGTATTATGATAAAACTATATAGAAAAAACCTGTAGGTGGTCTACATGTATATCAGGTAGAATTATATGTTTGATTGAAATGTAAATAAAATAAAATAAAATAAAATAAAATAAAGTGCTTTTAATAAGATGAAATTCATTATTTCTTCTCCAAAATTCGAATTCTATATGTTAATTTTGAATCAATTATTGACTAAAAATTTAAGCTACATATATTCAAAATTTCCAAATCAACCTATATAGCTAAATAATAATAGCTAGTATAAAAATGTACGTTACGATTAATTGTGGAGATTTTCGAAATTAATTACTTAATTGCATTGGAATTTCTGCACCTTTCTAAATTCTTGAAGTAAAGCAGCCATTTACAATTCTATAAGTTCGATTACACTTATTTAGCTATCATCATTGATATATGATTCATCATATAGAAAATCAGGAAGGTATTATAAAAACAACTAATTAATCACACGTAAAATTAAATTAGCTTATCCACCACTCACCACCACGGAACAAATGCAGGTATAGATATACGCTGTAAACCGGATTGTGTACGGAATCTTCACGCAGGGTATATTGAAGGAGGCTTGGAGTACGTTACAATTTTGAAGTCGTTTGAGCTAGCCTGCCATTTTACAGATTGATATTCGTACAATTCTCTATTTTACAGGAACTGAAAGTAAGACTGGAACAAGATATGATATACGGACGCTGTTATATAGCTAATTTGAGTATAATATGAACTCCTATATAGTGGACAAGTTGGACAACACTGGATAAATTAATTAATCTACCTTCCGGGGTCTGCTATCTAACTCGGACCCGGATCGACTGCACGTTGCAAACTAAAAGCTTCCCAAGCCTGAGCAAAAAACAAATTTCTTGGTTTTTCCTCCATCAGAAACTCAGAATAATAACCTATCTTCAATCCAACTTCCTTTTTCTCTGCTCTTACTCCTCCCACTCCTTATCTTTCTTACCTCTATTTCATTCATATCCCATCATTACACTCTTTACTACTCCTATCATCTTCCTCTTATCCACTTCCCGTTCGAAAATATCTATCTTACAGTCTCTTTAAAAAAGCTTACACTCTCAAAAAAAAAAAAAAAAAAACACCACACAACGTATACCTTTAACAATATTTATGATACAATAAGACAATTATGATGAGAAAAGCTGTACATCAAATACTTCCATTGAAGTCAACTAGGATCTTACCGGCTGCCCTTTCTTCAAGACTTAAATCTTCAATTAAAGAATTTTATGTTGTTTTAGATGAACCTCATAAAGTTTATAGACCTGGCGATGAAGTTTCAGGTCAAATAGTTTTAATAGCATCAAAGAATTTGATGGATTTATTAATCAAATTATCATTAGTAGGTCTAATTAGAATCAATTCAAATACTCCTTTAAGATCCCAAAAGAAACAATATTTATTTAATCATAGTATCATATTATATGGTGAATCTTCAAATAATGAATTAGCCTTAACAAAAGGTGAACATAGATTTCCATTTATTGTTAAACTTCCCAAAAAAAATATTTATACAAGTATATCCTTTGAAAAAGGTGAAATCAAATATAGTTTAAAATGTGATTTATGTGATAAAGATTGTGATAATGCAAAAGTTTTATCAAATGAAAGAATTTTAAATATAATTAAACCAATAAATCTAGCAGTATTACCTGATTCTCAACCAAAATATTTAAACTTTAAAAATCCAAAAAAAAGTTTAAAGAAAACAATATCTTCAACAAGTTCAATAAATTCTTCAGAATCTGATTTTACAACAAATGTTAATGACGATGAAATTAAAATTAAAATGTCAATACCTTCAATGGGTTATCTCAGAGGTGAGACAATCCCAGTTAAATTAAACATCAAACATTTTAAAAGAATATCAAATATAAATGGTATTATTGTTACCTTTTTAAGAATATGTAAATTAGATTTAGGTGAAGAATATGAAATTCAATCTTTTAGAAAAGATCTATCTCAATCAATTGCTCCATTAATTATAGATCCATCAAATAATGGTTCTGAAATTTCAACAACTTTAAGAATACCAGCTGATTGCTTCCCAACTATAGTTACAAATTTAGTTTCATTTCAATACTATTTGGAAGTTTTAATTAATTTATCAAATTCAAGATTACAACAACCTCAAAAAAATGAAATTATTGATGATGAAATAATACGATTAGATCAAAATGATAATATTTTTAATGTTGATAGATTAAAAAGAATGAAAAATGTTCTTACATTAACTTCTGAAATTGTTATAGGTACAGAGAGAAGATCAATTTCAAAATTAAAGAAACGTTCAAGACATTCACATCATTCCCATTCTCATTCAAATTCAAATAGATCTCCATCAGTTTTATCACCTCCAAATAGTTCAACACCAGCTTCATTAGATGCACCAACTCCATTATCCGATAATAGTAATATGTATGTCTCATCTCCAAGAACTGAAACTTCATTAAGTACAACAACATCACCAGACGACACAACATCATCAAATATAACATATCCCCTGGCTATACCTAATATTCCTTCACCGCCTCCAACAGCACAATCAATATCAGCAGTTGAAGAGAAAGAGATATTAAAATTAAGGGAACAAGCTTTATTACCAAGTGAACCTCCAAATTTAACAATATCATTGGATGATATAATGGAAGAAGATGATCCAAATATAATTGATAGAAATAACAATAATAATGATAATTTACCACCCCCAATTCCTTATGAATTAATTGATAATAATAATGGTGCAATACGAAGATCGATTTCTTTTGAAAGAAATACTTCTTCTTCTCATATTAATAATAATTCAAATGTAGGATTACACAATAATAATTCTCAAACAGATAATACTACAAGCATGAGTATTAATGATAATAATAATCAACCTAGAAACTTTAGAGAATTTCTAAACGATGATAGAACCAATTATCCTGATATACCTGTTTATTCTGAAAGAGAAAATAATACAATTACAAGTACAACTGTTGTTACTGCTAGCAGTATAGGAAGTATTACAAGTAGTGGTGATGATTAATAATTATTTAGGAATACATTTCAATTTATTTAATTCATTTTTGGTATATTTTGGCTATAATAATTTTTTCTATGATAATTTGCTTGATTTTTTTAACATTAATTTTGATACACATTTGCTCTAATTTATCTCACATCGTCTCTTTTTTTCATCAATTATTTTATTCATTTTACTCATTCATTCTTTAGTTTATTTTTTTGATAGCTCCAGATCGCTATTTTTATTTTTATTTTTATTTTGTCTTTGTTTTGCTCATGTAATTTATGTATACATATGGTTGGTATAGATTTTCTCTTTTAATATTATATCTTTTCTTCTCAATTAAATTAAATTGCCCAATTGTAAACCTTAAATCGTGTGATGAACACAGCCTTACACAGAGAGTACAAGTGATTCAATAAGGAAGCTGGAGTGGTATGTCTGTATATGCACAGTTACTCTTTCCTTTTGAACCTTTTAAGCATATGCATACCGCAAACATATAGCAAGTCTAACAAAGAAAAGGGAAGCTTTTGATCATTCATTTACAGTTCTTCAAAAATGGTGTATTTCCCTTATTTTCCAACTTCAACTTCTTCTTTTCTCATACAGACTGGAAAAGAAAAAGTATTCTTTATATCTGCTTCTTTAGTTATAGTTACTCCTATAATAGCTTATAATATTCTTTATCCAACTAAAATCAAAAAAATGTTAGGTTCAACTACTCCAACTAAAGCTACTCAAAGAAAAGGCTTAACCTCCTCTTCTTCTCCAAATTATTCTTCATCAACAACTAATCCAACTAATTTACAACAACAATCATCATCAAATAGTGTTCCAAGAGTTTTATCTGATGATCAAGATCCTTCATTTGCTGTTCTGTCTGGTTCAAACAAGCAACATAATGATTATTCTTCAAAATCAACTTCTGATCCCTATTATACCACTTCAACTCCAACTCCTACTACCGGAGATGAAGATCATGATCATGATCCAACTATAGCTGAAAGAGTTAAGAATTTCTTCTTTGCTCCATCTACAGGTTCTCAATATGATGATGAACACTCAGTTTCTAGTCTTACTCCAACTCAAAGTTCAATTCAAAATCAACAACATCAAACTGAAGGCGGTGTTTTAGCATCTCCAACTAGTACAATTGATCAACAATCTAAATCTGATACTTTGATGAATCCAAGACAACAACAAGAAGACTCTTCAACTGACACTCCAATTCAAACTCATAATAAGAAATCAAGTTTAGTTGATTCAATTGTTGGATCATCATCTGCTCCTTCTGCTGCTACCGGTGCTGTTGGTTTAACTGCCGTCGGTGCTGCCGCTGCAGGTACTAATTACAAAAGAAATTCAAATTCAAATCAACCTTCTTCTTTATCATCTCCAAATCAACAACAACAGCAACAATCTAATGCTATTCCAACAGAAAAGAAGAATCCAGTTTCATCTCCTTCTCAAGGTTCAAATTTAGGTTCAAGTTCTGGTACTGGTACTGGTTCTAATATTCCTTCAGCTTTATCTTCTTCTCAATACCAACAACAATTAAGACAACAAGATGAGTTACAACAACAACAATATAATGCTCCTGCTGAATATTCATCTGGAACTCCCCAAAAAGGTTCATCTAAAGCTCCTTTAGGCTCAACTGGTTCTCAATACCCTCAACAACAACAATACAATTCTCCAATTGATTCAGCTTCACCTACTTCTGCTTATCCTCATCAAGTTAATGATTCAACTTCACCTCAAGTTAATGATTCAAGTCCAACTGATACAGTCACTAAAACTCCTTCATCAACTGAGTCAGATCCTCTTTCACATAAGAAAAAAAGTAAAAGCTTTTTAGGTGCTTTAGGTTTAGTTAGCACAAAGCCTAAGACTAATAAACCTAAATCAAGAAATCAATCTGTTTCTGGTGATACTTCACCTCCATCTGGTTTTGATAATTCAAATAATCATGGTAATGTTTTAGGTGCTTCTGCAATTAATTCGGGTAACAATTTTTCAAATACTCAAGCTAAAGGTTCTAATTCTCAAGGTCCATTAGTTGGTTCTAGTTCAGGTAATAAACCAGTTTCTCAACAACCTCAACTTGCTTCTCCTAATCAAGGTAGATCTAATCAACCAATTTCAAATTCTAATGAAGGTCAATATCCTGTTGGAAGTAAAACTGGTCCTAGTTCTGATCATAAATATGTTAAAAGACAACCAAGTTCTCATGGTGATAAATCTGGCTCTTCCCAAACTAAACCATCTTCTAATTCATCTTTTGCTCCAACTGGTTTAGGTGTTGCTGGTGCAGGTACTGCTGTTACAGGTGCTGCTTATTTAGGTTCTGGCCCTAAAGGTAATAAAGGTTCTAATTCTGGTCCATCTAGTGGCAATAGTTATCCATCTGAAAAATCTGGTGTTAATCCAACTTCAAATACTTATAACAATGATGATAAATTACGTTCTTCCATGCCTGATGATAAATATTCTGAAACAACAACTCCTCATGCAACTCCAAAAGATTCAATCTTAGGTTCAAGTGATCAATCTCAACAATATCCAAGTGGTAATACTACTGGTGGTAATTATGCTCCAAAATCTGGTTCTGAAATCCCTCATAGTAATGCTCCAATGCCTGGTTCTTTTGATATTCCTCAACAACAATCATCAGTTTCTCCTGATTCAACTACATTAACCGACCCTGTTAATCCAGCTAATAAGTCCAATGTTAATTCACCATTGTCTCAAGAGGATCCAGTTAATTCTTCTTCTTATCAAGATGATACTACTCCTGAAACTCAAGAAGAATCTCATGGTGGTATTCTGGCTGCTGCCGCCGGTGGTGCAGCTATTGTTGTTTCTACTGCAGCTGGTGTTGTTTCTAGTTTTATGTCTTCAAGTAAAAATGATTCTTCAACAGTTCCTACTGATTCCACTACTCAAGATGATACTGTTCCTACTGATTCTACCGCTCAAGGTTATACTGTTCCTACTGATTCTACTGTTCAAGGTGACACTGTTCCTACTGATTCTACTGTTCAAGGTGGTAAGTTTAATGATACCCCAATTGATGAATTACCAACTGATCAATCTAACACTGCTACCGGTTTACAAGAACCTGTTACATTTAGTAATAAAGCTGAAAGACCTATTGATTCAACAACAGCTACTACTAGTAATCCATTTAAGAATCAAAATGATTATGCTGCTCAACCAAATGTTGCTCCAAGTTCTACTCATTCTACTCATCCATTATCTTCAACTTCTGATTCTAAACCAATTGATTCTGATCCAAGATCTGGTCCAACTAATCCAAGCTCAGCTTATGACCCTGTTACCAATCAATCAAAACAACATTCTTCTAAAATTGCTCCTATTGCTGTTGGTGCTGCTGCTGCTGCTGCTGGTGCTGGTGCCGCTGGTGCTGGTGCTATTGGTTCTGCTTCTCATACTCATTCAAGTAAGCAAGAACCTGTCGGTGGTACTTCCAATACTCCAAATATAGCTGGTTCAGGATCAGATTCTTATGATAGACATCCTTCATCTTCGTATTCTGGTGGTAATAATTCTTCTGGAATTCCTCAAGAATCTGCTAATTATTCTTCAACCAACCCAAATAAAAATAGTATTGATAATATTTCAGCTACTCCAGATGATGCTTCAGGTATGCATAGAGAATCTTCTATTAGTAACATAGCCAGAACTCCAGATGATATGTCTGGTCCTCATAAGAAACAACATAATATTGGTAATATTGCTAGAACTCCAGATGATTATACTCCAACAAAACCTAAGAAACATGGTATTGGTAATATCGCTAGAACTCCAGATGATATGGTTGCTCCTCATAAAAAAGGTTCTGATATTGGTAGTATTGCAAGAACACCAGATGATTATACTGCAACTAAACCTAAGAAACATGGTATTGGTAATATTGCTCAGACTCCAGATGATATAGTTGGTTCTCATTCTCATGAAAAGAAAAATTATGTTGGCGAAACTTCTGCTCCAGTCTCTTCAGGTGGTTATTCTCAAACTCCAGTTTCTTCAGATGATTATTCTCAAGGTCCTCAAGGTTCTCAATCTGGTAATCACCCTCAAACTCAAGCTTCAAATAATCCATTTACTTCAGGTGGTAGAAAATTAAATGAACCTTCATCTATTCCTCAAAATAAGAATTATGCTAGTGATTCTTCATCTTTATCTGGTCCTGGTACTGGTACTGCTATCGCTGGAGTTGGTGCTGCTGGAGTTGGTGCAGCTGCTATGGCAGGACATCATTATGGTTCATCTCATCCAACTTCAGGTGTTAGTGAAAACTCTGGTTTAGGTTCATCTTCTAATAAAGTTCCAAAATCATCTAGTTCTCCAACTAATTCCACTGGTACCGGTTCCAATGCTCCATTGAGATATACTAGTGGTCCAGCAAGCTCATCTTCTCCATCTGCTTTAGCTAATACAGCTCCATCTCATCATAATTCTAGTACTAGCCCAGTTTCCCCATCTCAAACTAAATCATCTCATCCAGGTTATAACACGCATGCTCCAAGTACTTTTCCTGCTTCTTCGTCTGGTATTAGATCAAATAATCAATCATATAACCAAGGTTTATCTTCACCTACTCCACAACAACAGTCTGATTCAGTTTATCATCAACAACAACCTATTTTAGGCCAACCACAATCTCATGTTCCAGTTTCATCTTCTCCAGTTCACCCACAATCAGGTACTCCAACTTCTTCTGTTCCAGTTCATCAACAATCCTCAACTTCTTCTGCTCCAGTTCATCCACAATCACGTACTTCAGCTCCTTCTGCTCCAGTTCATCGTGCTCAAGTTCCAATTCATCAACAATCTTCTGCTCCAACTTCTTCTATTCAAGGACAATCTAAGAAATCACCAACTGGTAGTACTAGTATGGCCCCAGCTTATGCAGCAGCAGCTGCTGCTGGTACTGCTGCTGCTTATGACCTTAAAGGCTCTGATCATCAAACCCCTACTTCAAAACCAGTTAACACTTCCACTTCTAAACCGGTTATTTCTTCTTTAAGAAATACACCAAGAACTAACTCCAAGACTACAGGTGCTCCAAGAACTACTCCATCAACTTCAGGTACTCAAACTACTATACCAACTCAGAATCAAGCTGCTAGCGGTCGTAGAAATTCAGGCTCTCCTAAGAGAAGATTTGGTTTCTTTGGTAAATCTAAGAAAGAAAAAGCTGTTCCTGTTACTGAAAATGAGCCAATTCAATATGGGTCTGCTTATCATGATATTCACAATGATAGTTTAGCAAAAGATCAATTAGTTAAAGAGCAACGAACTCAACAAACAGGTCCTGGCGTCGTTCTGGCTGGTCAAGCTGTTGGTTCTCATAAACCTGGTGAAGTTCCTAAAGGTGTTCACTCTTCTTCTGCCGCGACAAAGAAGTTGTATCAAAATCAAGAATTCAAAGATAATACTCCAGGTTCTACTGCTTCAACTGATGCTGTCTTAAATGCAGGTGGTGTTACTGGTACAGGTGCAGCTCATTCAAGACATACTTCTTATACATCTGGTGCTGATGGTGTTTCTTCATTACCTGCTCAACAGCCTGAAAAACACAAATTAACTAAAAAATCCCCTAAAAACCCAGCTTCTTATCCATCTACTACTACTAATACTTCTGCTAATAGAAACAATCCATCTGGTGGTGCTATTGCTGCTACAGGTTTAGCTGCTGCCCCTGTTGTTGCTTATGGTGCTTCTTCAGATTCATCTCCAAATACTTATGGAAATCAACCAGGTTCTAATTATGGTACATCATCATCCCCAAATACTGCTCAACCTGGTAGTCATCCAACTAATACTAGATCTATTCCTCAACAGAATACACGTTCCCTCGATCCAAAATATGTTCAATCTGATGATAATACTAACGCTAATACCTATAATCAAAGATCACCTGAACATCAAAAGAAGTTAAATTCTATTTTCACTCCAACTGAAAAAGAAAAAGGTCCCTTAGGTGACCATCCTGAACAAACTAAAAAATCTAGTAATGCTGGTGGTTTACTGAGACATAGAAGCTCACAAGCATCGTCTTATTCATCAAATTCATCATATTTAAATAATCATGGTGCTAGAGAAAAGACAAACAGTGATCCTGCTTTGAAGAAAAGATCTAGTAGTACCAAGTTTACTAGTAAGGTTATGAACATGTTCCATCATGAAAAGGATGTTTCTGCTCACCCTAACTAATTGAAAAACTGAACAATTTATTATGTTTTTATTTATGGATTTTTTATTTTATACCTAGTTTGTTATTTTGAATTTTATTATTTATTATGTTTTCTCCCTTATTTCTGATATCTTTTTATTTTTATTTTTTGTTTTTGCTTTATTTATACTTTTCTCTTTGTTTTTTTTTGTATTTTTGTGTTTTTCTGTGTTTCACTAATACTTTGAGCTCTTTTGAAACCTCTATTATTCTATTTAATGTTATCTATATATACCCCTTTATCGCAAAAGCATCAGAAGCATCAAAAGATCGAATAATTTGTTACTGAAACGCAGAATCCGGCCCAGGGCGTGTGCGACTCAACTCGCGCTTTCAAGGGCTAATTCTGAAATGAACTGAAGGCAAAGAAGAAGAGATAACCACAAACCACAGGTGATTTCATGTGTTGTTTTTCTTAGTTGACATATCATTCCAAATTAACATTTCTCTCAAATAATTTAAAGATGGCTTTCAATTTTAACTTACAATCCATTCAGCAACAATTAACTGCTAAAACCCAGCAATTAGGTTCAACAATCTCTGAAAACTTAAATAACTTGAATTTACAAGAAACTACTCAGAATTTAACAGCTAACTTAAGTAAAGAAGTTAACAACTTAAAACCAGTTTTCCAAAGAACTACTAGATCTTTACAAGAAAAATTTGGTTCAATTGAAGATATTTCCGAATTACCTCAAGAATATAAAGATTTAGAAAAAAAAATTGATAATTTAAAGAATTTTTACAAGAGAACTTTGATTATCACTCAACAATATGAAATTGAATCTTATGATTATCCTCCAAATTTAAGAGAATCATTCCAAGATTACAGTAAGATCTTAACTGAAAAAATTTCAGGTTTATCTCAAGCTACTACTACTTCTGAAGCCGAAGCTGTTTTATTAGCTACTTCTAAAGATAGCACCCCAAAGACATTATCTCATCAATTATCTAAAGCCTACAAATTATCAAGAGATTCTTTATTATCTTCTTCTGACGAAGAATCAGAAAACTCATTAACTAAAGCTTTATTGAAAATTAGTGAAACTGAATACAGAGTGGGTGACGAAAGATTAGATCAAGATAAATTAATAATTACAGAATTTAATGCTAAAGTCAAGAAATTATTAACTGTTGATTTTGCAAATGCTGCTAAATTAAGAAAAAATGTTGAAACTTCAAGATTATTATTTGATACCATTAGAGCAGAAATCAAGGTTGCTCAAAAAGGTGATGAATCAGCTGAAATTCCAGATAACTTATCTAAGAGATTAGAAGCATCTGAAGATGATTTAGTTAATGCTACTGAATTAGCTGTTGAATCTATGAAAGATTTAATTAAACCAGTTGAAGCTGTTAACTTATTAAAGATATTTGCTAAGATTCAATTGAATTACCACAAAAGTGCTGTCACTGAATTATCTTCATTAGTTGATGAATTGGATACTTTACCAATTGATGAAGATTAAGCAATTTCCAATTGATTTAACTGCTTTATTATTAATTGAATTTATATAATGCTGCTTTTGGTTTGTAGAAAGTATTTTTACAGACTATTTGTTTTATTTTACTTGTTTTTAGTTTTGTATTTGTTTTCCATTCTATATTATACTATATTTTTTTAGTGTTCTTATATATTCTATGCTTATATTGGGTTCTGTTGCTTTTAAATCTTTATTTTGACTTTTTTTATTACTACATTTTCTCATTACTTCCTTTATCTTTATTTTATTTTACCCATTTTATTTTTTTTATATAACCCAGTAATAACTATAGGCTTATTATTATGTTTACTAATACTTTTTTATAATTGAATGAATATCTTAAATAGTAAAGGTAAAATTTTGTACAGAGGGTATATATGAAACTCTTAAGATCAAAAAATGAATGAATGAAAGGAGAATTGAACCTAAAGGTAAAAAGAAATAAAATGAAACAACCAGGAAAAAAGGTAAATAAATAGAAACCCTTAAATATATATAACATTCAAGTAAATTTAAGGTAAAGAAAGTGGGTATCAATAGTAAAATTTTAGATACCAAATATATCCATAAGTTTGTAATAATAGTTAACAAAACTTAATGTAAACCACCACATAAGCTGTGACCCTCGTTAACAGCTAAAAGCATAGCTAATCTATTGAAAAAGACTTGACCAAAGGCAACACCAAGACAAACAGCAAAAAAGTAAAGGATAACAAAACTCATAACTGCTAACATAATAGCATATCCAAACATTGCACCAACAAATGCAATTAAAAATCTAATAAAATCTTTTAAAAATTCAACTCTGCCTGGCCAAAATAATTCTCTCCAAAAAGAACATTTAGTTTCACAGTAACATGTAGTTTCAACTTTTGTTGTAACACTAGCTGAACTACTTGAAGCCCCAGCTGGTTGTTTTTCAACCTCAGTTGTTGTCTTAACATCTTCTTGATCATAATCACAAATATAATCTAGAAATAGATATTGTTCTAAAAATGCACTTAAGAAAACTAAACCTCTTAAGAAAAATGAAGCAAAGAAAAGAAGGAAAAAAATCCCAAAAGCACCTCCGGAACATGTAGCTTTCAATGATTTAAACATAACATAAGTATCTGTATAATCAGTAACCAGATAAGTGTTCATATTGCCTGTATCGGTAGAAGAGTTCATGTCAGCCATAGTAATAACTGTGCTTGTAGCAGGACCAAGAGATGAAGCAGCTTTCACTAATGACGACAAACCAGAAGATGTAACTGTAGATGTCATATCCATAGTCATAGTAGTACCTGATGAAGTATACACTGATTCACTAGTGACGGTAATTGTAGCAATATTAACCAAAGTTGAAACGATTGTAGAAGTTATATCACTTTCTGAGATTATTGTACTTGTATATCCCATATTTAAATGTTATTTAGTTTATTGATTGATTTTAAACTTTATTAAAGTTATGTACAGAAAGCAAAAGTCCAGTTAATTGTTGTAATTAAGGTAAGAAAATTGGAAATTCATGGGTTTAAATAGAAAATAAAATAGGAATGAAGGAATTCAAACAATTGAACAGGTATTCCATTTTGAACTTATGTAGTCATACCACAAAATTATGTAAAGACTAACTCTCATAAACCACAGGTATAATTTTTAAGAATGATATTGTAATTGATATAAGCACGGATTTGTTGTTGGTGTAACATCTCAGTATTCATTTTGAACCACATCACAAAGCACACATTCATAAGATTCTTTTTCTATTAATTTTAACTAAATTTCTTCTTGATGATTATAATGATTCTGTCTGTAGGCGACCAAATTATTCAACTGAAAAAATATGGATATGGTTTTAATTAATTGATAATTGGATTTATTCATTTAAATGATTTTGATATGATTAATTGTGATAATTTGATTCAGTTCAATGAAAACAATCCAATGTACGTTGTTTCTAGCTCCAGTTTCTAGAGAATCGATATTCTATTGAATCGCATAGCCTCCAAAGGGTCCTTCCATACATGCTTATTCTAAAGAATCCATATAGATACGTTTTGTCTGGAAATACTATGGAACGTCTTGAACTCTTGGTGCTTTAGCTTTTATAAGATTTACTGAGCGCTCAAAGCTGATTTGAGAATTCAGTTTTGATAAACTCCTATATACAGTTAACATTGATTCATTCAACTTGATCAAGGTAAAACCTATTCGTGATAATCAAACTATTACAACAACATTTGTTTCTTCAATTACAGGTTCTAATTCTATGAAACTATTAGGTATTCTGCTCTTTCTCTCCGATTAAAACCCCAGATCGAACTCAGAATAGACCTTTAAGCATTACGGGTCCTAACAGAAACAACTTTTTTCCCTATAAGACCAAGTAGATCTAGGCTCATTAATTTTCGGTCCAGTTTAACTTGATATTGATTAATTGTTTTGTATCTACATTTTTCAAAATATACGCCTACTTCTTACTGTAGACGACTATATGTGGTCACTGGTCTCTAGTTTAATATTTTTCTTTTTTACCAATTAATTAAAAACACGTGAATTAAGCTTAATCTATATAAAAATGAAGTTCATAACATCGATCTATAGATCGAGACAAAGGAAAGAGATATAATACTTGCTTGAAGTAATGTTATTGAATGAGAAATTGAGTTCAGGATGATTCATCAGTTTTTATGCAACCAGAGAGAACAAATGTTTAAATTAATTGAATTAATTGTCTAGTTATATAGTAAGCATCATTAGTATTGAATTCGAATGTGCTAATCTTAATTAGGTAAAGTATTACGAAGAAGCAAAATTGAAATGTAAACAGGGCCTAACAGGCATATCATTAAAAGAAAATCATGAAATAAAGAAAGAATATAAACTATACAGTAATTAAAAGAAACAAATTATTTTTTTATAATTAATTAAAATGGGTTCAATGTAATTGACCACATAAAGATGAATTTTTATTAATACCTATTACAATTGATAATCTATTGAAAAACACTTCACCAAATGCAATACCAAGACAAGCAGCAAAGAAGTAAAGAACAACAAAACTCATAGCAGCCAACATAATAGCATAACCAAACATAGCAGCAATAAATGCAATTATTAATCTAATAAAATCTTTACCAATTTCAGTAATACCAGGAAAAAATAATTTTTGTAAAAAAGGACGTCTATCAACACCATCTGATGGTAAACCACCTTTTTCTTCTTCACTTTCAGGATCACAAGCACAATTATCAACTTCTTGAATAACAACAGCATTTGTATAATTATGGAAAACTTTTTGTTCTAAATATGCAGATAAAAAGAATAAACCTCTTAAAAAGAAAGCTGAAAAGAATATAACACAAAAGATACCAAAAGCAGCAGCACCAGAACTAGCTGTTAAATTTTTAAAAATAACAGGATAATCGTTATAAGTTGTAACTAAATATGAATTCATTGACATATCCATATCCATGTCCATATCCATTGATGTAGAAGTAGCAGTAGAAGTAGAAGAAGAAGCAGTTGAACTCATATCCATACCAGACATATCCATATCCATATCCATAGAAGATGAAGCTGATGTTGTCGTAGTCATACTAGAGATTGTTGAAGTAATTGAAGAAATTAAGGAAGAAGTTGAACTCATATCCATATCCATATCCATACCAGACATAGACTCCATTTTGATTTAATTTAATTTATTTGATTGAATAGTAGTAATGTTGAAAATTTGAAAATTTGAAAATTTCGAATAAATTTTGGAATTAATAATATTGGTATGAGTAAGTAAGTATGTTTTGTCTGTAACCAATAAACCAGCTAGAGACCACTGACCATCTGAAGAAGAAGAAGACATACCTGGCGACTGCTCTCCTTTTATGCTCTTCTTGTCTTGTCTTGTCTTGTAGTAATTTGCTCACTTTGTGCTCACTGCTCACGGACTAATCGCACGCCAGTTAATCCGGCTGAATAACTAGCAATTTATTGGCGGTTTACTTTGCTACAACATAAAGTCTGTCGTGGGCTTTACTTTATTTTCTATTCAATTACAAAAATATACCCAATATATTAAATATATTAAATAACAATTACTGATTCAAATTTGATTAAATCTTTTACAACTTTATATCTCATCACATAAATACCATCTTTATCTATTTCAATTTCTTCACCATCAATTAAAACTGTATTTTTTTCTAATCCTTTAACAAAAACTGGTTTATTTGAATCTGGATGTTCAACCATACTAACTAATCCTCCTGTATCATCTAATGCTTGTAATGCTTCTGGTAAATTCTTTAAAAATTGGGAATTATATAAATCCATTAATAATTCTAAATGTCTTTCCATATAAACTGTTTCATTATTTGATAATTTTTCTAATTCTGTTTCATTTGATCTAATATAAATTGCAAATTTATCAATTTTCATTAATCTTGTTCTAACATATGATCTAATTAAAAATTGAAATCTATCTAATTCTGATTCAACTATAACTAATAATAATTTAATTTCTCTTTCATGTTTTTGTAATTCAATTGAATTTAATTCTATAAATTCTATTTGTTTTCTCATTCGTTCTAAAATTCTATCTAATAATTCATTTTCATATGGTAATAATTCAGGTATAGCTCTTTCTTTAATCCAAACTTGTGTTAATTTTTCTAAATCTTCTGCTCTTAAAACTTCATCTGTTTGAGTTCTTGCTCTAGCACCTGTCTCAAAATCTTTTAAAATATCATCAAAATCCATATTTATTATATCTTTATTGTTTATCTGTTTTAAAATCAATTGCAAAATCAAAATGAAAATAAATGAAAATAAATGAAAATTGAAACAAATTGTAAAACACGCGTTGAATGAGTTCGTTCAATATTTGTTTACCAATTAAAGGAGAGTTTGAGGCAATTGATCTGGTTTTTATCTTTATCTACACTATATCCAACAATATATCGTTACAATAGAGTGACACAAGCTGAAATGGATAGAAGAGCGTTACTTGAAGCTAAAAGAGCAAAGTTAGAAGAACTTCGAAGACAAAGACTTCAAAAGCAAAAACAACATGCAGATTCAATAAATCATCAATCTCATAATCGTACTTTTTCTACTCAAGATGTTGATAGTATACTTCATGAAGTTTTAAATAAAGAGAAACAAGAACAACAACAAGAAACTGTCGAAACTGCTGATTCTGAAACTATTAAAGAAACTCCTAATGTTGAAGTTGTTTCTGAACCAATTACTACTCAAAAGACTATTATTAATTCTATACCTGTTAATATTTATGATAAAGCTGTCGAAACTGATTTAGAAATAGATCCAAGCTATAAAATACAACTAGCTGAAGAAGATCATAAAAAGTTAGAAATGAAAATTGAAAGAAGGTTAAGAGAAAGATTAGAAACTGAAATTAGACTTAAATTAGAAAAAGAATTCGAATTAAAATTACAAAAATCAAAAGAATTAGAAACCCAATTGGATCAAATAATTAAACCAGTGGTACCTGATACTATTGATAAAATAAAATTAGATCCCGATAATGAAGATTTGGACCAAGAAGAATTGAATTTAAATAAAGATAGTAAATACGCTAAAGAAATACCATCAGATCATTTATTTTCATTACTTGATTCTAACTCTTCAAGAACTATTAAATCTGTTCATCAATTATTCTCAAACGATACTGAAGATATGCAAATTACATCAATTGATCTTTCACCTTTTTATCCTGAATTAGTTGTTGTTTCATATTCATCAAAAAATAAAATAAATAATAATAATAATAAAGATGGAAAAAGAATTAAACAATCAATTATCATAATTTGGAATGTAGAATTAAATAAAATTGAGTTCAGTTTATTAAGTTATTCACAAATTACAATTGCTAAATTTAGTAAATCAAAATCAAATGAAATAATAGGAGGTTTAAAAAATGGTAAATTATGCTTATGGAAATTAAATTCAAAATCAAGATATCCGGCATATATAACAACATCGATTACAGCATCTATATTGAACTTAAATAACTCTAAATCATCTTCATCTTCATCAACATCAATATCAACATCTCCACGTAAATTAATTAGAAAAAACAACAACAATAATAATATCAATAGTAATGAAGGCTATCATCCAATAGTTAATATTTATGAAACAACAAATTCAATAATTTCATTAGATTCAAATGGTCAACTAAATATGTATTCAACTAATCTAATGACATTAATTTCAAGACAACAATTAAATTTACCTGGTTTTGATAATGGTTTAACTGGTTTAAATAAAACAAAACAAATTCATCCAAAAAAATTTATAATTACATCAAATTTTATTGATTCAAGTTATTTAATATTAGGTTTATCAACTGGTGAAATATTTAGTATTAAAATTAATCAATTAGATTCAAATAATTTAATTTTTAAAAATTATTCAAAATCTTTTCCAATTATGTCAATTGATAAATCATTAGGTGGATTTATTATTTCAACTAGTTTAGATTATAAAATAAGATATAAAAAATTAATTGATAATTCATTAACTTCAAATGGAACATCAACTATTATTGATAATAATGATAATAATGATAATGATGTTGATGATGATGATGATACTTTAAAAATAGTTAATACTACAAATTTAATATCTTGTATTAAATTTAAAAATAAAAGTGTTAATGAATTTGTAACTGTTAGTTTTGATAATAAAGTTGAATTTTGGAATTTAGGAATCAATGATATGACACCAATTGAATTTATTCAACTTGGTGGTAATAAAGAATTTGGAACTAAAATTGATGAAACTCAACATGAACAAAAGTCTTTAAATAATAACAATTCAAATGATGAAGAATGCTTAAATGTTGTAAAATGGAGTGATAATGGTGAAGTTGTTATTTGTGGTGGATTATCAGGTAAACTTTATTTATTGAAACTTCAGAAACAAATCACAACAGCTGGTAATAGTAATCCTGTTTCTCAAGCTTCACAAACACCAACTCAAGAATAGGTTCTTTACTTCTATTTATATGTGTAATGATATAACGATCCTTTTTTATACATGTTCGATTAATTAACATTAGAGATAATAATTTTGGTATAATTCTTTGTAATAAATAGTGTACACATGAAAAAAAAAAAAATGAAAAGAAATAATACAAAAAATAGTATAATAGTAAAAGCCAGAATATAGAAAAAAATAAAAATAAAACACAATTATGGAAAAGAAGGAGAAAGTAAAATGAAACAAATTAAAACATTGAAAGCATGAAAATAGTCTTTGAAAAACAATCTAAAATACAAGGTAAAAAAAAAAAGACAATAATGTAAACCAAAAATAGTAGATAATCAACACCTCTAGGGTATTTATTGAGGTAAATTAAATTATAAGAATTTAGACATTAAAGTTGCTTTTGCAGTAACTTCAACTTCACCAAATAATCTATCTTGTTTTAAGTTAACGGTATCAGCAGTAGCTAAAACTAACAATTCAAAGAAAGTTCTAGTAGCTTCTCTTTTAACATTCTTAGATAATGGTTGTTCAGTTTTTAAATCTTGTTGCATGATTTCTGTGAATGTTATAACATGAGAATCAATTGATTCAGGTGATGTTTCTTCAATATTAGATCTTAATTGAGACGCTATTTGAATAGTTGCTTTAGTAGTTGCAGCTTCTGCACCCAGTGTTGTAGTATCTGTTCCAGTAGCAGCTCTTCTATTTTCAAACGATTCAATTTCTTCATCAAATTCTGGTAATAATTCATCATCATTTGGATTAGCTTCTTCGGCATTTTCAACGGCATCTTCTTCTTGATTTGTTGGTTTTTCATTTTCATCAAAATTAACTTCAGGTTCAGCGAAATCATATTCATAACCAAAATCATCATTATCTTGAAGTGCACCGGTATCTGATTGATTTGTTTCTGCTATATGATCTTGTGGTTGTTCCTGTCGATTTTCTTGTTGTTCTTCTTGAGGTAATGAATCTTCCAATCTTCTTCTTTTATAAGCATGTAAGTTGAAATCTAAAAATTTAGAAATAGAAGGTTCTGAAAGTTGTTTAATTAAATTCAGTTGTTGTGATTGATCTAAAACAACAGATAAAACAGTTAAATGAGGAGGATAAGAATTTTGATTTTCTCTCATTTCATCACCATTGATAGTGGTTGATTCATCAACGATAATCTTTCTTCTTTGAGTTCTAACAACATCTTGATTTTCAAAAGTAACTTTCTTTCTTGGTCTCTTTTGTCTAACTGGTTCATCAATTTGTTGAATTTGAGAAATTTCAGTTTCATCTGGAGTTTGAGGTTCATTAATTTCTTGTTGATCTTCTTCACCAATTTTTTCAAATTCAGATTGTAATTGAGGTTCATCAAAATCAGGAAGATCCATATCATAACCAAAATCAAAATTATCAACTTGAGATGCATTTGGAGCATCAGCTGCATCTCTTGCAACTTCAATAGATTCATCTGCTTGACCTGCAGTAGTAGTAGCATTCGCTTCATCATTATCTTCTCCATTTAAATCAAAATCCAAATTTAATTCTAAATCATCATCAACACCTTCTAATTCATCGATTTCTTGACCTCTTGGAACTTCAATGGAATGATCAATTAATGATGTATCTTCTTCCATATTACTAAATTGAGATTGGAAAGGATTAATATTAGCATTAGGATATTGAGAATTTAAAATATCTTCAAAATTTAAAGGTTCTTGATATAATAAATCAGTTTCTGTAACTGTATCTTGTAAGATAACATTTTTCATTGTTGTAATAACAGTTGATTCAGGTGGTAAAATAACAGATTGAGATGTTTTAAAAGATGATTTTAATTTTAATAAGGCATCAGTAACATCATCATATAAATATTTAGTTTTTCTTGAATATATTCTAACAACACCATAAAGTAATTGACCTGTTAATCTTAAAGCTAATGGTTCAACTTCAACTTGATGATTTTGGGATTCAGTAACTGTAGTTGAAGGAGCAGAAGAAGATTCAATGGCTTTTGCAGATTCTGTAATTGAAGTATTTAATAATTGTTGTTTGGTTAATTTCTTTTCAACATTTGCAGCCAACCAAACATAAGCTAAAGGTCCTTCTCTTGAAAGGAGCTGTTCTGAGTAAAACATAGACATGTTTAAAGCAAAGATAAGTGTAATACTATGTTTTTGTTAATTTTTTTTTGGATAAGGGTAATATAGCAAACAATACAATGGAATCAACTGAAGCTAAACTTGAGACGTCTATATAGGTGTTTTGATGAATGATCTGTAAGATTGGTAAAGGAGTTTACATGTACATGGCTGGTTTTGGTGTGTTTCCTTTTAAAATAGAGGAAATTGCCTTTGTAGAGCACACGCGACGGCCGGGTAACGGCACGTGATTTCTCAGAGAATTCAGCGATGTGATTCGTGGATGGCTCTGTCACAAAGTATGTGTCATAATTTAAAAAACTATATATTTAGAAAATTGCAGTTAAATAAAACCACATAACAAACAAAAACTCATCAAGAAGTGAAAAATGTCTAATATTATTTTTTTTTAAAGTGTAATCCTATATATAACATAAAAAAGAGTATAATAAAAATCATGCAATGTTCCAACGTTTCATCCATTTCAAATAAGCATAATTTCTTGGAGCTCCTTCCATACCTAAACATAATGGACTAGAATAATAAAACACAACACAACAACCAATAGTTAAAGTTAAATAAACTAGTATAGTTGCATATCTATTAAATCTAGAAGTAACTAATTCAATTGTAAATCCAGATAAAAAGAGAGCAAAATATAAAGCAGGCATATAATGATGATGATAAGTAACTCTAGCCATAACCACAAATGGTAAATAATGGAAAATCCAACCTAATAAAGGTGAAATACCACACATGAATAAATACCAATTATCTTTTTCAGTAACAACCAAACTTTGTCTCTGATATAAAACACTTAAATATATAACAACAACAGCAAATGGAATAAATAAAAATGTAGTTAACCAAACATTGAATGGACTACCTAATAAATAATATCTTGGACTTTTAGTACCCCAACCACACATTCTAATACCTTCATTTAAAATTGGCCATTGCCACCAAACTGATGCAATATCATCTTGTTTATATTGATCTGGAACTAAACCATTATTTGAAGCCATCATTGATTTTTGAATTGCAAAGAAATCATCAAAGAAACTTGAACTTGGGAATGTATAATCATAATCAACTGGAATACTTTTACTTTCATGAGATTCAACATTCCATAAAGTATCTTTACTGAAATATTTAGATAAACCAACATCCATACAAACAACTTCACCTTGTTTAAAACCCCATGAAGGATATGATTTACCAGTTGTACCTAAATAACATCCTAAAACTTTATGTTTTAATCTAAAAGTTGTTGAAATTGGATGAACATATTTATAAAAATCTTGATTATTTTCATGTAATTGAGTATATGTTTTATTTGCTGATTTAGCTTGAGAAACAATTTCAACCCACCAATCATCTTTATCATCACCAATTACTTCACTACCATAACCACTTGCTTCCCATTGATTTTTAGTCATATGACCTTTAATATTATGAGAATGTAAGTTAGCTTGTGTTAAGACATGTTGTAATCTAATTAAATCACCATCTTTAATATATTGATCATCATATTCAAAAGCAGTTCTACTAGCTTTAATAGTCCAATTATTATTGGCATCTTTATGACCATATGTTGTAATTTGATGTTGATGGGAACCTTCAGGATAAATTTGAGAGTGTGAATGTAATAAATTTGGATTACCACCTTGAGATCTAATTGTAACTTCTGAACCAATTGCAATATATCTTGATTGAGGTTGAATATCAGTTTCTAATAAATTAGCTTGAAATAATGTTGACATTGAACTTGATCCAGTACCAGGTCTAAATAATAAAGTAAAATGAATTTTAAAACAAATTAAATAAACCATAATTGGAACAATTATAAAATTTAAAATTCTAGTCATCCAAGCTCTTGAATATGATTTCCAAGTGAAATTTCTAGAATCCCAAAACTTTAACCATAAATCTAAAATAGTATAAACACCAACTAAAGCAGTAACAAACAGGCCAACCCATTTGACTGAACAAACACAACCAATACTCAGACCAGTTAAATACATCCATATTTTCCATTTTAATGTAAATTCTTCTTTTCTTAAAGAATGAATTTTAATCAAACAAAAGAAAGTAGTAGCAGTGAAAAACAGTAACATTGAATCTAATAAAACAAATTTACCTAAAACAATATATGAATTTTCTAAACAACACATTAAACTAATTAACCAAACAGTCCATCTATTTTTAAAACCAATTTCATTAGCAGTAAAATAACAGAATAAAACTTGTAAACTTGAAAAAACAACTTGAAATTCTCTCATTTTAATAATATTAATATCTTTTGGATATTTTTTACCTGATTCAAATAAAAATTCAGTATTATTTGAATTTGATAAATATTCACTTAAACCAATTAACATTTTACCTAATGGTGGATGAACATCATGATAAAATTCATTTCTGACATAATATGCACCAAACTTAGCAAAATGAGCTTCATCCCAAACAACATGTAAATTTGAATCTAATTTATAATAACGTAAAAATGTACCTAATATCGTTAATAAAATTGGAAATAAAATATGATCTAATTTAGATAAAATTGATTTAAAATCTCTAGATTTATTAGTATCAGTTGTTTCATCTTTAATTTCTTGTTCTTGTTCTTGCCCTTCTTGTTGTTGTTGTAGTTGTTCAGATTCTGAAGATTCTGAAGATGGTGATTTTTCACTTTTATTTAATTTGATTGAATCTGCCTTTTTTTCTGATTTTTTCGAGGAACCATTTGGAAGATTTGATTGCTTTCCTCTCTGCTTCAATTTTGTATCTTTAGCCATGACTGAATGGTTGTAGTGTATCAGAAGAAGAAGGGATGAAGAGAAGTGAAGAAGAGATGAAAAGAAGTTGTCCAGCAGTAATCCGTTAAAACCAGGTGTTCTGTTCAACCTTGTACTCCATCTCAACACGAAAACAGCGCCAAGCCAGGAACGCCGCACTACACGTAGTTGGAATCCCGAATTTAACTGTTCTTTTTCTTTCTTTATATGTGTTTCCATGTTATTTGATGAAACATATTTAATTGCTGATTGAGCTGGTGGGATATCATGTACTGCTCCACCTGATTGAGTAGAGTCAAGAGTTACTATTTATGGTTTAAACTGACAGAAACTGACAGATTAATAGCTTTCAACTGATATCAATATTATGTTTTTTTGAATTATAAAACAACAATCAAGATTAATTCAATTAAGTATCTTATCTTGAAGAATAAAAATACATTTACTAATGTAACAACTACATATATACATCTCCAATTTAAGTACTCGATCTCAATCACTTAAACTAACACACAATTAATCTCATTTAATTGTGTAAATTAATCAACGTTATCTAAGTCAAATCAACTAATCACCAACTTAACTTAACTTAACATATATCTTTCCATATACATGTATAATAAACGAAATACCAAGAGTTTTTGATATGTCACACATCACCCAAATATAGCTTAATTCTAATTAAAGTATTCAATATATATTGTGTCAAATAGATATGAACATTATAGGCTTATCAGCTTATGTGGTGGGGATTCGGGAATCAGTGGGATTCAAATCATTCAACTTCTCGGGATATGAACATAAAACAAGCAAATTTAAAGAATTAATCCCTAATTAATTCAACGTTTTAGCCAGTACATATTGTCAGAAATTAAAAGAACACGTACGTACGTACGTACAACAAGATTTATGAAACATAAAGAGAAAGAAATAAAAGAATTTAAGTACTATATTTTTCAAAGGCTGTGCAATTTCCTAAGGTGGTGGGTCGTGCACGTTACAAATACAAATAGCATATTTATTTATTAATATTAATTTTTTCTTTTAAGTAAAACTTGTAAAAGTAAAGAAATATAAAATATAAATGAATGGAATTAATAAAGTAAAATAAAAATTTAATTTTTTTGAAAGGACATGAATAACATAAGTCGTTTAAAATTTTTAAAAATGTTTAATTTCATCAAAAACTAAAGAATAAGCAATTTAACAACAACAAAAAAAAAAAAACAGAGACAATTTAAAAAAAAAAAATGAATGGACTATAACTAAAAAATCAATATGTATAATAATTAAATAAACTAGAAACTAAAATAAAAATATAAAACATTAATAAGTAAGTATATAACAATTTGTAGAAGGATAGTAAGAAGGGGGGGATATAAACGTAAAAGATGATAACAATAAAATTCAAATTCAAAGTCAAATAAAATAATAATAATAATAATAAAAATATCCAGAAAGAAGGGTTAAAAAAAATAAAACTCAAAACAAACAAACAAACAAACATTTATTGAATCAAATTATCACAAATGAAGGATAAATAATTCAATTTTTTAAAAGGAATAATAATAGTAAAATAAAAATAAAAATAAAAATAAAAATAAAAACAATCAAACAAAAAAAAAAATAAACATATCATAATCATAATCCTCAAATCATTAATAAAGTAAAATAAAATAAACATTTCAAAACTAAGATAATTCAAGAAAAAAAACTAAAAAAAAAAACCAATTTAAGAACGACAGACAATAAAGAGAAACAAATTAATCTAAAATATTAAAATTTTAAAAACACAATTAAACAAAAAGTAATAACAATAACAATAAAAAAGAATAAAAAAATATGAGAATTAATTTGATTTTAAATTATGAACGATCAAATGATAAATTTTCCATAGCACCAAACAGATCATCAACTTTTTGATTATTATTAGAAATTGTAGATCCACCAGTTAATTGAGGATGATTGAAACCATTTGAAGATAATGTATTGAAACCATTATTATTATTATTAAAAAATGTATTTGATGCAGATAATTGGTTAATACCTAAATTTTGAAAATTGACTGATCTTGAAGGATTTGGAGTTGTTGGAGTTGGGGCATATCCATTTGATCTCAGTAAATTCAATGATGCAGTAGATGATGAATGATGTAATGAATTGGCTCCATTGGTACCAGCTGTACTGGATTGTTGTTGCTGTTGTTGTTGTTGTTGACCTAACATAGCTGTTGTAAAAGAGGTCTGTTGTTGTTGTTGTTGCTGTTGTTGATTTGATCCTGATACTTGTTGTTGTAATAAAGCAGATGCAGAAGTTTGATTATATTGAGAAGGTTGTGAAACAATTCTTGGGGATTGTTGTCTATATCTACCAGTGCTTAATGATAATCCAGTACCTGAATTCAGCATACTATGAGAATGAGATCTAATTAAAGTTGGTGGGAAATTTGATGAAGTTGGTGTAGTTGCAATTGGACCACCTAATTGTTGTTCGGGTCTTCTAATTAATAATAAACCATTTTCAAATGTTTCAATTAAATTTAAAAATTGACAAATTGAAGAAATTGTACGTCTTTGAGTTGGTTGTAAAGTTGTAACAGAATAAGCTAATTCAATTGCACCGGATGTACCCTTTGTATCATCTTTAAAAACAACCATTTTAGTATAAATATCTAATGTTTCAGGATTATTAAAATCTAAATTAGGTGGTAATAAAGGTAATTGTTGAGTTGGTGGAATTGATAAATATAATCTTTCAGGTAATAAAGGTTTACCAGAATTATTCATTAAAGAAGAATTTGAAGAACCATTAACATTAAGATTGACGTTACCACTTGCATTTATATGAGCAGCAGCAGCCATAACAGCAGCAGCAGATGAAGTGGATGGAGGAGCAGAAGCAATTGAATACAGAGAAGCCAATGAAGCAGTTGAAGCAGATCTATGTTGTTCTTCTAATTGACCTCTCTTTTCTCTTTTTTCTCTTTCAATTCTTTCTCTTTCTTGTAATGGTAACATTTTCTTATATTCAACTCTTAATTTTCTACCACCAATTTCTCTACCATTTAAAATATTAACAACCATTGAAGTTTCATCAGTTGAATTAAAATTAGCAAATGCTAAACCTCTGAATACACCATTATCAAAATGATAATTAAAAGCATAAGGTAAAGGTAAATTTAATTTAGACATAACATCTAATAATTGTTCTTTTTTAATTGCAAATGGAATATTTTTAATTACAATTGCAGTTGGTATAACTTCTTCATCATCTTTATTTAATGCAGTAATTTCAGAATGAGTTTTAATATTATCATCAGCTTTTGTTTCATTATTATCATTATTAATTGTTGAATTATCAACATCAACTTGATTAATTTCAGGTGAAGATTTTAAAGAATTTGGAGTTAATCTTTGATTATTTGGATGCAGTTGATATTGAGCTGAATTTGATGGAGCATGAGGATTTGGAGCAACATTATCACTAACAGTGAGCATTGATCCACTAATTGAATTAATAGTTGAAGTTGGGTTCATTGGAATTGATTTACTTGCAGCTAATAAACCTAAATTAGTAGTATGATTTGTGTTATTATTAGTGTTGTTGTTGTTATTGTTGTTGTTGTTGATATGATTATGATTATTTGTATTTGTTGAATAATCTGTCATATTTAAAGCTTGAAAGTTAATATTTGGAGCAACTTGAGCTTGTTGTTGTTCAATCCAAGGAGTAACATTCAATAAAGGATTAGTTGTTTGTTGAGGTAACCAATTAGGATTAAAATTTTGGCCACCATGTTGTTGTTGTTGCTGATTTTGTTGTTGTAAATGTTGTTTCTGTTGTTGTTGCTGTTGTAAATGTAATTGTTGTTGTTGCTGTTGTTGTAATTGTTGTTGAGGTTGTAATTGAGATTGTTGATTTGAAGAATACTGTGGCTGTTGTTGAGGTGGAGGTGTTAAATTATTTAAATGAGTTTGACTACTACTATTATTAAATAAAGGAGTTGAAGATTGCATAATTGGAGTTGTTGAACCACCAAAATGACGAGATTGAGAAATTCTTGAACTTAATAAAGAATTACCAGTTGTGTTTGGATGAATAGCAGTTATTGAAGCGTTAGTTGTATTAGCACCACCAGTACCTCCATAAGCAGAAGAAGCGTAACCTGAAGCGGAAGATAAAGAAGAAATTGAAGGACGACGTTGATTATTGTTATTATTATTATTTTGATTTGAATCAAAAGTTGAATTATCTTGATCAAATTGTCTAAATTCCATATTTAAAGGGTGATTGAAAAAAGAATATAGTAGGTTTTATATAAAAATCGTTAAATTAAATTGGGTGGTATTGTATATATTAAATCGTTAAAAAAACTTTAAAAATTTGTTGAGGGATATAAAGAAGCCAGTAACAGATGAATTTCAATTGATTATTAAAGAGTAATAATAATGATATATAAATGGTAAAATAGAAGATAAAAAGAGGTGAATATGTCCCTTCAGATGAGATGAATTTATAGTTCAATTAAAAAGATGGTTAAAAATAACAGCTATAGAACAAGAACAAGAAGGAGAACAAGAACAGGAACAAGAAGGCAATTGGAATCAAGGGACACTGTATACAATTGAATGAGTATTAAGGTATACGTTTGATAGAAGTGTATGGATGTGGTAGGACAGGGGACAGAGAGCAGGAAAAGCAGAAGCAAAAGAAATAGACCACTCAGATAAAAGTAATTATTAAGATAAGCTGAATGAAATGAATGAAAAGATTTCAGCAAACGGGCGGTGCACGGGTGGCACACACGTGACCAGCACACGTGATGAGCACACGTGATGCGCACACGTGCCCCGGCCACGTGACCGCTGTCGTGCGCCGCCCAGAAAGTGCGCTGTTCATCACTTTGAAATTAAAGATTCTGTTAACGTTCACCTTCATTTCTTCATTTCCTTGATTTGTTTCTTACCTTCTTACCAATTATATAATATCAACAATGGTATGTCACTCTTCCACAATTTACTCTATTGACTCTTTCTATACTAACTATTAATTATTAAAGTCTTCCTCTGCTGTTCCTGGTGGTGCTAGAACCTTAGCTAAAAGAAAAGCTACTCAAGAAAATAAATTAAAACAACAACAAGCAAATCAACCAACTTCAACAAGAGCTGCTGGTGCTGGTGGTTCTTCATCTTCAATGTTGAAAATTTATACTGATGAATCTCAAGGTTTTAAAATTGATCCAGTTGTTGTTTTAGTTTTAAGTGTTTCTTTTATCTTTTCTGTTGTTGGTTTACATCTTGTTGGAAAGATTACTGGTAAATTTTTCTAATTTAATTCTTTATTATCATTTTATCTTTTTATCATTTTATCAATTCATTTCCTTTTTCCATTTATCATCAATTTAGTTGTCAACTTCTGTGTATAATATTTTACATATAATGTTTTTTTGTTTTCTCAATTTAGTTTTTATAAATGAAAAATTATAAAAAAAAAAGCTTTTATATACAAGAAAAAAAATGTCTAATTACATGTCATTTAATAATAGTTCAATAACTTTATCAACATATTCAATATTAATTAAATGTTTTTCAATTCCTTTATTATTTTCAGTAATCTCCCAATCCCATTCACTTTTCTTTTCTTCAAATATCTTTAAATATTCTTTTGAATAATATTTACCTCTAACTTCAATTTCAACTTGTGGAAATGATTTACCAATTATAACTTGTAATGGTATACCTAACATTTTAGATTTATTTAATTTACCACCTAATCCATTTTTACTATCATCAATTTCACATAAAATATTTGAATTTAATTTCATTTTATTTAAAAATTCATCAATTTTATCAATTTTATCATTAGTTTCTTTCTCCTTATTTAAATTAATTATTGTAACTTGTAATGGTGCAATCTTAGCTGGCCAATTTAATCCAATTTCATCTCTTGTAATCTCTGCAATTGCTCCAATTAATCTACTAACACCAATTCCATAACAACCCATTTCATAATATTTTAAATCTCCTTTTGAATCCATAAATTTAGCATCTAATGGTTCTGAATATTTAGTACCTAAATAAAATGTATGACCAACTTCAATACCTTTTTTTAAAATTAATTTTCCTTCACCATTACATGAATTACAAAGATCCATTTCTTCAACTTCAATTAAATCTAAATCTTCAAATGTAGTTGTTCTTGATCTTGAATATTCAACTGGTAAATCAGGTAATTTTGTACCTGGTTTAACTTGTTTATCCATTAATCTAATTATATTTTTAAATTCATTTTGATTATTTTTAAATATTTCAATTACTTTTAAATCATCATTTAATAATTTATTATTTAAATCAATTAAATCTTCATTTTCAATAAATTTAAAATTAATTCTTCTACCTTTAGGTAAATAAACAACAACTAAATCATTATCTAAATTTAAAAAATATCTAACATCAGCTTCATCAATAATTCCTTCTCTAAATGAATGAATTTTTTCAATATTTGAAGTCATATTACAATTATCACATGAAAATAATGTATCTTCACCTTTATCACTTTCAAAATGCCATTCATAACTTAAATCACCACCAATTGAACCAGAATCTGCATTTGCTTTTAAAAAATTCAATTTTAAATCTTTAAAAATTTTAAAATAACATTCATTTAACTTATCAAAACTAATCAAAGCACTTTTATTATCAATATCAAATGAATATGCATCTTTCATTATAAATTCTCTACCTCTTAATAATCCACCTCTTGGTCTTTTTTCATTTCTATATTTTCTTGTAATTTGATATATTATAATAGGTAATGATTTATATGAATTTATATTATTTTTAATCAAATCTGTAATCTCTTCTTCAGCAGTAGCAGCTAAACAATATTCATCTATATCTGATCCACTATTCAATTTAAATAATTCATTATTTGACCATCTATTTGTTTTTTCCCATAAACTTGAATGAGAAATTGATGATAATTCAACTTTAATTGAATTAATTTCATTTAATCTAAAATCGATAATCTTAATTAAATTATTTAATGTATTTAATCCTAATGGTAAATAATGTGTTAATCCTGCATTTGGTTGTTTTATATAATTTAATTTATTTAATAAATCTGTAGTTGTTAATTTTTTTAAATTATCAATTGGTTTTAATTGATTTGAAAATGGTGATTTGTTTATATTTGTTATTATTGTTCTCTTTTGGATTGTTATTGATCGGGATAACATGATTATTATTATTATTATTAAGCGGTCTTTATACTTTTACCTGACCTTATGGTACTGATAACCTGATAATAAATAAATGTGTTGAACTTTTCGAAATGGTGGTGAGAGTAAGTGCAACACACAATTCCCCCTTTTTACAACTACATTTGTATATTCCACTTAAAACAAGGATATAATATACAATATATTATAACAATATGAAAAAATGAATGAAAACTATAAATAAAAAATAAAATGCAATAATATCTATAATGAGAGAAAAGAAAAATAAAGAAAACACACACAAAAAAAAAGATCAAAAAAAATGCTATACATGCACATATGCTATATTTATTTATTTATTTATTTATCAAATTTTAAAAAATTAATACGATCAGAAATTTCATCACCAATTTCATCATTACCAATATTTTCAAATAATCTAAATCCTTTAAAATCATATTTAACTAATTCAAACATTTTTTCCCAAATAATTAATTCTAAATCTAAATTTAAATTTTCTTTTAAACTAATTAAATTAATATTATTATCATTTTCTTTTCTTGCATTTCGTATAACTTGCCATGATCTTCTTTTACTATTTGAATTTTTATCTTTATAATAAAATTTATCTAAACTATTAATTTGTAATTTTGGATAATTACAATGGAAAAATGCATATTTTGAAAAATCAGTTGGATTAACTTGTAATATAGCTTGACCTTCAAATGAATTTTTTGAATCTAAAACACCACAAATTTTAGTTTTAATACCAGAAGGTAAAAATGATCCATCTTTTGTAACTCTTGAAGCTAAATAAAAAGTTTCTTTATCACCTTCACCAGGGAAACCTTGAGAAAATAATGGATAAAAAAATTCAGGTCCATATAAATTATAATAATAAGATAATAATAAAGTTTTTAAATGAGTTTTTTTATTAATTAACATTTGACCAGATTCAACAGATGGAGTTGTTGATAAAACATCATTTAAATTTTTTAAACCTGAAATTTCATAAAATTTTGGATTTGTTGAACGTTTCCAAAAATCAGGCCAAACAATCATACCATGTTTTTGATATTTTTCAGATTCAAATAATAAACTTGGTTGAATTAATGGTATATTATCAGAATCTAAATATAAATTATGAGTAAATCTTGATAATAATAAAGCTAAAGATTTATATTGATAACCTTCTAATGAATCAATTAAATTTTTTGATAAATATTTATCAAAATATGAACAATAAATATTATCAAAAACCATTGAAATTTTATTACAATATTGATCATATTTATCATAATGTGGTACAAAGATTTCAATTGGAATATCATCTTTTAATTGAGATCTAATATATTTAATTGATATTATAGTTAACCAATAATAATCTTTACCTGAAACAAATACAATACCTTTTGAATTATCATTATAATAATCATTTAATAAATTTTTATAATTTTTAAATAAAGAATTTGAATCAATTAAAAATTCATTTATTAATTTATCATGAACTGATTTTAATTCAATAAATTGATCATTATTAATTTTTAATAAATTTTTTAAAGTATCTTGATCAATATTTTTTTTATAATCTGCATAACCATAATATTGCCAATATTGTTTTGAATCTTCATTATAAACATTTAAATAATCAATATCTGGATTATATTTATTTTGAAATAAAGAAGTTAATTGAGAAGTATATTTTGAATTAAGTTTAGCTTGAATAGTTGGTAATGAACTATAATTTAATATGAAATGAATTAAAGATAATAAAAAAAATAAAATTAATAATAAAATTGATCTTTTCTTATAGACTTTAAATCTTAATAATAATCTTTTCAATTTA
>JAJLSG010000328.1:0-44885 GCA_030567495.1 Ambrosiozyma neoplatypodis | reverse complement strand
CAGGTTTAACAACTGGAGTAACAGTAGCAGGCTTTTCTAATTCCTTTTCAACTGGCTTGATATCAGCTTTAGTTTCAGGAACCTTTGGAGCAGGAGCAGCTGGTTTAGATTCAACAGGAGCTGGAGTTGGAACTGGTTTAGTAACTGGTTCAGAAACAGACTTTGGAGTAACTTCAACAGGCTTAACAACTGGAGTAACTTCAACAGGCTTAACAGCTGGAGTAACAGCAACAGGCTTTTCTAATTTCTTTTCAACTGGCTTGATATCAACTTTAGTTTCAGTAACCTTTGGAGCAGCAGTAACTGGTTTAGATTCAACAGGAGCTGGAGTTGGAACTGGTTTAGTAACTGGTGCAGAAACAGACTTTGCTGTAACATCAACAGGTTTAATAACTGGAGTAACAGCAGCAGGATTTTCTAATTCCTTTTCAACTGGCTTGATATCAGCTTTAGTTTCAGGAACCTTTGGAGCAGGAGCAGCTGGTTTAGATTCAACAGGCTTCTTTTCAACAGGAGCTGGAGTTGGAGCTGGTTTAGAAACAGGTTCAGAATGAGGCTTAACAGCTGGAGTAGCAACAATAGGCTTTGCTAATTCCTTTTCAACTGGCTTAATATCAACTTGAGTTTTAGGAACATTAGGAACAGCAGCTGATGTTGGCTTAGATTCAATAACTGGTTTATCTTCAGTTGGTTTAATATCAGTTTTAGCTTGAGCTGTTTTAACTTCAGGAACTTGAGATTTTTCTAAAGCTGGAACTTGAACATTTGAATCTTTAGAAATAACAGTAGGTTCAACGTTTTTATCTTCTGGTTTAATAATAGAAGTTTCAATCTTCTTTTCAGTAATTGGGGGTTGTAAAACAGGATTGGATTTAACAGATTTTTCAACAGTGAGTTCAACTTCAACTTTTTTCTCACGCGTTTCATCAACTGATTGTTTTTCAACGTTTTCTTTAATAATTGGAGTAGAGTCAGTAGAAACTAATTTTTTTGATTTAATAATAGGAGGAATAACATCAACTTTTTTCTCTTCAGTTGGAATTTGCTTTTCAACAATATTAATCTTTGGTTCAACGTCTTCAATCTTTTTCTCCTTTGGTGAAGCGTTCTTTTCAGAAATAACTGGAACAACAACCTTTGATTCTTTAATACAAGAAGTATTTTCAACCTTTTTCTCTTCAGGTAAAGTCTTCTTTGGAACAAAAACAGAAACATCAGGTTTTTCAGTAATAGGAACTTTAGATTTTTCAATAATTGAAGTTTCAAGTTTCTTTTCAGTAGTAGGAACAGAGGAAATTTCTTTATTAATAACAGATGGTTCAACCTTCTTTTCTAAGACTGGAACTGAAACACAAGGAGCAATACTAACAGCAACTGGAGCAACAGTAGGTTCTAAAAGAGAAATAGGTTTGACAGCAGGAATTTCTTTCTTTTCAACACTAATTGATTCAGTAGTTTTTTCAATACTAACAATATCTTTCTTTTCAGTAGTTGGAATAATAATAGCTTCTTTTTCAACAGGAGAAATATCTTTAGATTCTTCAACTGATGGAGGATTAACTGAAGGTTTAGTTTCAGTATTAATTGATTCAACGACTGGAACAACTGGTTCTAATTTCTTTTCAGTAACAGGGGCAGCTTTTTCAATAACTGGTACAGCCTCTTCTTTTTTACTAATAACAGGAGCAGCTTCCTTTGCAATAATAACAGGAGCAGCCTTTTCAATAATAGGAGCAGCTTTTTCAATAACTGGAACAGCTTCTTCTTTTTTACTAATAACAGGAGAAGTTTCTTTCTCAGTAATAACAGTAGCTTCTTCTTTTTTGGTATCTAAAACATCAGATTTAACTGGAGTGGCCTGCTTTTCAATAGCAGGAGTAGCTTCATGTTTTTTAGAAGTAACAACAGGAACAGGAACAGCATCTTCTTTATTTTCAAGAACAACAGGAGCAGCTTTCTTTTCAATAACAATAGGAGATTGTTCTCTCTTAACAGCTGTAGCATCTTCCTTGTTTTCAACAACAACTGGGGAAGCTTTCTTTTCAACAATAATAGGAGCTTCTTCTTTTTTAACAACTGGAGTAGATTTTTTTTCAATAACAGGAACAACATCAGTTTTTTTAGAAATAACAATAGGAGCAGCTTCTTCTTTTGTAACAGCTGTAGCATCTTCCTTGTTTTCAACAACAACTGGGGAAGCTTTCTTTTCAATAATAATAGGAGCCTCTTCTTTTTTAATAATAATAGGAGCTTCTTCTTTTTTAATAATAACAGGAGCAACTTCTTCTTTCTGAGTAACTAAAATAGCTTCTTTTTTAGTAACTAAAACATCAGACTTAACTGGAGCAGCTTCCTTTTCAATAACAGGAGTAATTTCAGGTTTTTTAGAAATAGCAACAGGAATAACATCATCTTTGTTTTCAAGAACAACAGAAGCAGATTTCTTTTCAACAATAATAGGAGCTTCTTCTTTTTTAATAATTGGAGCTTCTTCTTTTTCAATAACAGGAGCAGCTTCTTCTTTCTGAGTAACTAAAACATCAGATTTAATTAAAATAGGAACTTCAGTCTCTTTAGTAATAGTAGGAACAACAGGAGCAGTTTCAGTATTCTTTTCAACGATAATAGGAGTTTCTCTTTTAATAACAACAGGAGCAAATTGTTTCTTAACAGAAATATTTTCATTAACAAGAGGAACAGAGACAGATTCTTCATCATCTTCACTTAATTTATCTTTCCAAATATTTTCAATTGGAGTTGAAGGTAATTTTGGAGTTTGAAATTCAGGAGTTTCTAAAGCATCTTCAAAAATCAAATTATTATCAGAATCAGAAACAGGTGAGAATAAAATATCATCATTAATTGAATTAATATTAATTGGATCTAAATCAGAATCAGAAGCACCATTAGTTGTAATTTTAATGTTATTATTAATTGGATCATGAGATAATTTAGTTGAAGTTGTTAAACCAGTAGTTAAACTTGAAGCTAAAGGAACAATAACACCATGATCAGTGATATCAAATGAAGAAGTTGAAGTTTTAATTTGTTTAGTTGTTATAATTGGTTGATCATCATCAATTTCAATTTCTGGTGATTTAATACTTGAATTTGATGAATTTGGTGGTAACAGATTTGGGAATTTTGATGATGAATTTGTTAAACCTGGATTAATAAAATTAGTACTTTTTAATTTTCTAATTGATTTATTATCTTTAATTAAATTTTCATTTAATGTAGTTGAAGATTCTTTAATTGTTATAATATCTATTGGATTATTTGTATCGATGAAAGAAGATTGAGGTTTAGATTGATTTGATTGAATATCAACATCAATTGGATTATTTGAATCATTAGTTGAATAAGAAGAAATTGAAGAGTTTGTAGTTGATCTTGAATTTGATCTTGATTTACTATCATTGTTAGTTCTATTTGGTGAACTTGATCTATTTCTATGTCTATGATGATGACGATGTCTTCTTTGACGACTAAATGTAGTACCCATTTTTAATGAATTGAAATTATTAGATTGTAGTAATTAATTAAGATATAGTATGGTAATGGTATGTATGTGAAAAAATGAAATTATAAATTAGATAGAATTAATATGTTAATTAAGCTAGCTTACTTCAACAAGAGGCGGAAGGATGAGTGAAGTGAAGTGAAGGTATAATAAAAGAGGGTATAAGTTATAAGGACAGGTGGGCGATATGATTATAAGTTGAAGAAATGGAAAGAAAATTACAGATGAATTATAAGTTAAGAATTAATCGCCATCAATTTCAAAGGAGAGTTTAGTTTAGTTGTAGTTATAGTTGGCTGTTGTGGTGTTTGTACTAGGTGACTGAAGTTCTTTTAAAGAAGAATTACTGGATTACTGGCGTGTGCATATGTTGGTGTAATTCTGGATTTAATGTTAATGGATATTGAGTTATGGTGGTATATAGTTTGCTATAATTGGTTATTGGTTGAATTGGAGTAAGTAGAGGTAAGGCAGAGATATCTAGATAAAGGGGCATAAGAGGAGGAGAAGAACCAGAAGACAAGGCACAGCATGAGCATATGATTACACTACACAACTACAATTAACTAATAATGCTAAATGATATATATATACTGTATGAACTATATCAATTAGTTATATCCCATGTAAATAGGAATAACATCACCATCAACAGATCCAACACGTAAAACACGTAAACGTAAACAAAGTAAACTGAGGGAATTCTCGATTGATAAGGCAGATCAGATCAGATCAAATCAAATCAATTCACGTTTTTTGCTCTTCTTCTTCGACTCTTCAATTAAGGCTTAATTACTATATACTCCCCATATATTTACATTTATATCTCTTAATTTCTCTATTTATAAAATTAAATTAACCAATAATATTAATGTATGAAGATGCAGAATTTGCAGAAGGCTCACTCTGCGGCGCCCAACGGCTGCAGCGGCTCCGTCGGCACGTGACCTCTGTCGACGGCGTGCATCAGCTTACGTAACTGCTTACGCGCGTGCGGCGTGGCACGAAAAGTAAACAAATCGTATATTTAAAACGTTCTTTCTTTAAAACTTTTAAAAGGTACGTTTATCTTTATACTTTAATTATACTCCTTTTTATCTCATATTATAATTATCTTAAAAACTATTTCAATCATGGATTCACGTTTGGATTCAGATGATGAATTCTCAAGTTTTAATATATCAAATAATAATAATAATCCAATTATATTACCAAATGATCCATTAATTAATACTAGTAATAATAACAACAGAATCTTTTCAAATGTTTCAACTAAACCAATTTATGATAACATTATATCAAATAATAATAACAATAGAATCACTTCTTATTCTTCAAATGTTGGTGTCTTGGATCAATCTATTGATACTCCTAATTTAACTAATACTTCAATTAATCCAATTTATAATAAATCTATTGATATAACTACAACTACTGATGATATTGAATCTGAATCTGCTATAAATAAAAACATTGATAAGAATAAAATTATTGAAAAAGAAACTTTGGCTAGTTATAATGATTTAATTAATATTAAATTAAGAAATAAAATAAAAAATAAAGACAATTTAGAAAATTTAGAAAATCAAGTTTTATTTAATTTAAATAAGTCAAATACTTTAACTAATAATTCATTGAAAAATAATGAAGTCTTAAAAGAAATTAATAATGAATTAATTGAATTAAAGAAAAGTAAAGAAGAAGATGATGAATTAATTCAATTAGATATTGAAGAACATGATTTAATGAATGATATAAAACAATTAGAATCACAAGATCAATCTAATCTTATAGATAAAGATAATTCTATCATTTTAAAAGATTCTCAATCATCTTTTGTTAATAATGAAAAAGATGAAGTTTCAAATGAGGAAACTAAATCATCTATTTCTACTGTTCCTGAATCTGAATTTTCAAAAGAAGTTACAAAAGAATTGGAATCTTTCAAAGAAAATATAGAAGAACCTTTAAATAATCATGAATCAGAAATTACTAAACAAAATGAAGAACTTTTAAAAGAAACTGAATTAGAAATTGAATCTAAAGATGTTCCTAAATCAGAACAAGCGAGCTTGAAAGAATCTGAATTATCTACAATTAATAATGATATTAATATTGAAGTTGAAGATCAAGATATAATTGAATCACCTGAAGAAATTAAACCTGCTGAAGATGAAGGCAAGGATGATGAAATTTTAAAAGATATTGAAGAAAAAGAAATTGTTTTGAAATATTCTGAAAATGATGATCAAATTAATGATGCTAAAGAAATTGAAATTGAATCTCAAGATGAAATTAAAGAAAATAAAGAAGTTGAATCAAAAGATTCTGAGTTATCTAAAGAAATTGAAATTAAAGAAACTAAAGAAAGTTTAGTCACTGAAACTACTGCTAGTTCAGAAGAATCTAATCCATCTAATTCTATAATTATTAATGATAAACAAATTGAAGTTGAAGGTACTGGATTATCCGATTCTAAAGTTATATCTACAAGCGAAGATGATTTAAAACAACCTGGAGATGATGAAGTTGTTGACTCAAAACAACCTGAAATTGCAGATTCAAAACAACCCGAAGATGTTAAAATTATTGATTTAAAAGAATCAGAAGATGATGATTACGAAATTGTTGATTCAAAACAACCCGAAGATGTTGAAATTGTTAATTTAAAAGAATCTGAATTAAATAAAGATATTAATGACATTCCAACCGAAGAAAATGATGATGAATTAAAAGGATCTGAATCAATTGAAGAGAATACTGATATTTCCATTTCTTTACAAGAACCTCCATTAGCTACTTCTACTGCTGATGATGAATTAGCTGATAAATTTAAAAATCTTGAATTATCTAATTCTACAACTAATAATATTAATGATAATGATGCTAATGATGATGATAGTGTTGATGATGATGTTGATGGTGACGATATTGTTGATGCTACTGTTGATAATGAAAAAGAAGATTCTTCGAAAGATGAAGAATCAATCAAAGAGAATAATTCACAAGAATCCAATTCGATAAATTCTATAATTAATGATGATACTAATGAAGAAACAGAAATTCATGATTTAAAAGAATCTGTTATCCATCAAGAAATCAACGATGAGAAAGAATTAGGCGATGAAGATGCTAATGATGAAAAAGAATTAGGTGATGAAGATGCTAATGATGAAAAAGAATTAGGTGATGAAGATGCTAATGATGAAAAAGAATTTGATGATGATGAAGTTATTAATGATTTAGAAAAGCCAGTGATACCTGGTGCTACATTGAAAGCAGATGATTTGAAAGAATCTGTTATTCCTCAAGATGTTAGTGATGTAAAAGAGTTTGATGATATAGATGTCAATGAAGAAGTTATTGATGATACTAAATTTGAAGAAGATGATTTGAAAGAACTTGATAAAGTTCAAGAGATCCATACTGAAAAAGAATTAGATGAAGTTAATGACTTAAAAGAACCTGTTATTCCACAAGATATCAACACTGAAAAAGAATTAGAAGCTGAAGAAGTCACTAATAATTTAGAAAAACCAGTGATATCTGATCCTATAGCTGATAATACTGAACATGAAGTCCATGATAATTTGAATGAAGCTGAAGATGTTTCTCAAAATGTTAAAGATGAATTTTTGAATGAACCAGAATTTGAGAAAGATGAAGAAGACAGTAAATGTTCTATAATTAATGAAGAAGTTGTTAATCATTTAGAAGAACCTGAAATTACTCAAGAGATTGAATTTAATGATGAAACTAATGATGAAGTGGGTTTGAAAGAACCTTTAAGTGATTCCTTAATTGAAGAAGACAATGGTGATGCTTTTGAAGATTCTATAATTAATGAAAAAGTTGTTAATCATTTTGATAATAATGATTTAAAAGAACCTGAAATGTCTCAAGATATTGAATTTAATAATGAAACTAAAGATGAAATAGATTTAACAGAACCTTTAAATGATTTCATAAGTAATGATAACAATGATGATGTTTTGAACGAATCTGAATTACCTAAAGCAGTTGAAGTTGAAGAATCGGGTTTACCACAAGTTTCACAACCTCAATTATTAAATTCTATAAACAATAAAGAAATTAGTAATGATCTAGATGATTCAGAGTTTTTTGAATCTACTATTAATCCTGTGATTGAAAATGAATTAGATGATGATTCTAAGTTTGAAGATCCTGAACTATCTCACAACGTTAAAGAAGAAAAAGAAGTTTCCATTCAGAAATCTAGTCTTATTGTTAATAAATCTGAAGAATCAATTGAATTTGAAAATAATGAAAATGATAATTTAAAGGATCCTCAAACTACAATTGATGTTGTTAATAATAATATTAAAGATTCTAAATTATCTCAAAAAATCCAAGAAATTAAAGTTAAAGATCTTGAATTATCTAAAGCAATTTCAGAAAATATTGAAATTAAGAAACCAAAATTAGAAAAAAATTTAGAAGATAATAAAATTCCTCAAATGATTAATAATTTTTCATCATTTAATAATAGCATTAATAACAATGAAACTAGATTTACAAATGATATTTTAAATTCATTAATTAATGATACTCAGAATCAATTATCAGAAATTAAAGAAGTTACTGAAATTTCTCAATCATCAATAATGAATCCAGAAATTGAATCACCTAAATTTAATTTTTTTAATCATTCAAAATTAACTATATCAACTGATCATTTATCTGAAATTAAAGAATCTTGTGCAATTGCCGATAAAAGTTCAATTTCAAATCTACGTAATGCTGAATCAAATTTATCTCAACAACATATTGAATCAAGTTCAAGCTCACGTAATAGTTCTGCTATTTTAGATTCACTACATGAAGATCGTCATAGTTCATTATTACCAACTTTAAGTAGATCAAGTTCAAGAAATTCAAGTAAATCAAATTCACCAAGAAATCTTCAATTTCCTTATAGTCCACGTCCATCATCATCATTTAGTCCAAAACCTGTTCAATTATCATCAAATGAAGTTAGTGAAGAAGATACAATTGATTCTCCAAGTTCTAAATTAATTAATACTGATAATTCATTTACGACAAATCAATCACCATCAACTAGACCATCAACTTCAAATACTGGTATTTTGAAACCTAAGGACTCAACTCCAACTAGATCAAGAATTCCATTAAGAATGACACCAACTAAATTAAAACTACAGAATAAAGAAAAAAGATTATCTTTAGTTGAAAACTTTAAAAGGAAATTAATTAATGAATCTGGTTATTCATCTGATGAAAATAATGATTCTGAAAATGATGATGATGATGAACATTTTAGAGATATTGATACAACTATTGCAGTTCCTAATTTAATTACAGCTACAAATAATAAAGTTATTTCAAAACCTTCAATTATTACTACATCAACATCAAAAATTCCAAAAAATCATTTTCAACAACAAATTCAACATAAAAAGAATAATTTTTCAATTCATGAATTAAATCAAATATTTTCAACAATTGATTTAAATAATAATTCTAATAATGTTGATGGTAATGGAAATAGAATTCCATCAAATTTCCATTCAAAATCATCTAAAATTGAATTAGAAAAATTAACAAAAGAATTAACTGATTGTAGAATTCAATTAAAATTACAAAATGATTTATTAAAGGATAAATTTGGTAATGATTATAAAGAAGATATTCATGAAATAATTAAATATCAACTGAAAGAACAAGAATTAAAATCATCAAAAGAAATTCAAGATTTAAAGAATCAAATTGATGAATTATTAAGTTCGTTTAATTTATTGGATGATCAATTAGGTGATTTAGCTAAAGAAAATAATAATTGTAAAAAAATTGTTAATGAAATATTTCAATTAATTACAGAATCAGGAATTTTTAATAATGATTTAGAAATTTTAACAAAATTAGCTCAAGGATTAGAAAATTCAGTTTTAAAAAATAAATTAAGTTTATTAGGTTATGTTTTAGAAATGATTATTAAATTTTATCTGGTTAATAAAAGTGATAATCAATTGAAATTAAATGAATTAACTAATGGATTGAATTCATTATTGAATAAATTTAAAGAACAACAAGGTAGATTAACTGATGTTAATAATATGATTGATGTAGAATTAGATAAAATTAATTTATTAAAATTGGAAATTGAATCAAAAGATAAAGAAATTTTAAAATTAAATTCAGAAATTTTAAAATTAAATAAAGAAATTGAAAAATTAAATAAATCAAATAATAATATTGAAGAAATTTCAAATTTAAATTTAAAAATTAATGAATTAAATAAAAATGAAAAGAAATTAAATAAATTATTAATTGAAAAAGATAATTTAATTTCATCATTAAATTTTGAAAAAGAAAATTTAAATAAACAAAAAAATGATTTAAATAATTTATCAAGAAATTTAAAGAATGAAAATAATCAATTAACTTATGAAAATAATAATTTAGAAAATAATTTAAATGCTATTGAATTACAATTAAGATCAACAAATTTGAAATTTAATGAATTATTTGATTCATCATCAGATTTTCAAAAATCTTATGAAGATTTATCAATGTCATATGATGATTTAATTACAACTGATATTAATTTCCAAACTCATTTAATTAAAATTTTAAGTTCAATATTAGATAAAAAATCAGTTAAAGAAGCAGCTGAAAAAATCTTACAATTAGCAAATAGAAAGAAATTAAATTTAGATTTTGAAAATATTAAAAAAGTTCATTCAGCTGTTTATCAATATGATTTAGCTGCAATTGAAGCAATTATTGATGATCATACTAATCTGGATGATGAATTAATTAGATTACAAACCCAATTAGAATTATCAAATCAACAAGTTAATCAATTACAAATTGAAATTCAAGAAAGAAATCAAGTTGAAGATGTTGATAATGTTAAAGAATCAATAACTACTGAAGGTAGTGAAGATAATAATGGTCCAGTTAGTCCTAGATCTAAATTGAGATTAGAAGAAGTTGTTAGAAGATGGAAATCTGCTGAAGAAGCATTAGTTTTTGAAAGAAAACAAAGTAAGAAAAGATTAGATGATTTAGAAAATCAAAATGTTAGATTAAAAGCTCAATTATCTGTTTATGCTAATCAAAGAAATTCTACTTCTGAATAATTGAGTATATGTTGTGTTGTTTTATTATTTTTTTTATTAATTTTGTGTGTTTTATGTATTAATGTTTTACTTTTTTTCTTAATAATTTTATTTATATGTTTTTGTGTCATCTCTTATTTCTTTTTTATCTTTAATTTTTATATCTTCTCTGTGTATTTACTATTTTAATTTGCATTTAATTTTTATAATTTACTTTTAATAATTTAATTTTTTTTTGAATATTGCATAAGATAAAGAAAAACATGAAAAATGAGGAATTAACTAATATAAAATTACAAGGAGACTCTAAATATAATTAATTTATTAGTAATCTAATCTTCCATATCATCATCACTATCACTATCAGAAGATTCACCACCTTCTTCAATTTCATCTTTAGCATATTGAACAGCTTCATCAAATAAATCTTTTGGAACGAATTTATGTAAACCATTAGTTTCAGATTTGCTTATCCAAGTGATTTCTAATTCAAATTCTTTATCTTTATTATCTTCATGAGCTAAATATATAATTCTAGCAGCTTCTTTTATAGCATTTTTAGCAGTAATATTTGGTAAATCTAATTTTTCTAATTCACCTTTAGCAGTTTGTCTACCTTTACCAGTGGCAACCCCATAATAACCCCAATAAGTTCCAGATGGTTCAACCATATAAAGATGAGCACCATCATCATCAACACCACCAACTATAGCATTTATACCAAATGGTCTAACAGAGTTATAACAAGTATAAACTTGAACATAATAACCTAATCTATCTATTAAACCTGGAACACCAATTGGTTCTTTATATAAAGATCTAAAGGATTGAGATTCATCTCTACCTCTATTAACAAAATGTCTACCATCAGGTATTAAACCTGAATAAACAACACCAACATGTTTATCTATAGTTTGAATTCTTTTATTTTTACCAGGAACTAATAATTTAGAAGTTATGATTTTTTCAGTAGCTAACACTATACCATCTTGACATCTTATTCCTAATGAAGTTCCAGTATTTTCAACAGCTTTTGAAGCATATTCAACTTGGAAATTTCTACCATCTGGAGAAAAAATAGAGTTTGATAAATCGTAACCAGTACCAATTGAAGTCTAAAAAATTGATAGAGTTAGTAATTGATACAATCTTAGTAATCTAGAGTGAAATTAACATACCATTCTTTAGTTGTGTTGTTGATAATTGAACAATCAAAAGAGTAGTTGCCTTCACTAAATTCAACTCGTTTTGCCATCGTGTAAAGTAAAAGTTGAAAATGAAAACAGGTCTGCCATTTGCACAGTGTCACTCTTAAGTATGGTGAGCACCTCTTTCACTCTTAATACAGCAATACAGCAATGGATACTATCAAGGTGGTAATATGTGGTGATGAAGGAGTAGGAAAGTCTTCTATCATCACTTCTCTTATAAAAGACAAGTTTGTGGCCAATATTCAACATGTTTTACCTCCAATCACTATTCCAAGAGACTTTTCAGATTCATCCTATTCACCTAAATCAACCATATTAATAGATACAATAGCTTCAGATGTTACTAATTTACAGTATGAAATAAGACAGGCAGATGTCATTTGGCTGGTTTATTCAGATCATTATACTTATGAAAGAATTTCACTTTATTGGATACCAATGTTTAGATCAATGGGTGTTAATTTACCAGTTGTTGTTTGTAATAATATAATGAAAGATGATTTAGAATTAGAGAAAGAAACTGATAAAGTTTATGGTCAATATAATCAAAACAATTATTATCATGGTATTGAATCAAATTATGCAATTTTAGATAATCATAATATTAATAATTCATCATCAAGTGATACTGAAGATTTAGAAAATGTAATTAATGATGAATTTGTACCTTTATTAAAAGAATTTAAAGAAGTTGAAGCTTGTATACGATGTTGTGCAAAACAAAATCATAATGTTAATCAAGCATTTTATTTATGTCAACGTGCTGTTTCACATCCAATATCTCCTTTATATGATTATAAAGATTCAAATTTAAAACCTTTAGCAATATCAGCTTTAAATAGAATTTTTTATTTATGTGATAGAGATCAAGATGGTTATTTATCAGATGAAGAATTTATTCAATTACAACAAAAATGTTTTCATAAATCAATGGATATTAATGAATTACAAGATTTAAAATCAACTTTAAATGAATCAATAACAACATCATCAACATCATCATTAACAAATTCAAGAGGTATATCAAATCAAGGATTTTTATCATTAAATAAATTATATGCTGAAATTGGTAGACATGAAACAATTTGGGGAATTTTACGTGCATTTCATTATACTGATTCATTATCAATTGATGATAAAATTTTACATCCAAAATTAGATGTACCATCAAATTCAAGTGTTGAATTATCACCAAAAGGTTATAAATTTTTAGTTGATCTGTTTATATTATTTGATAAAGATAATGATGGTGGATTAAGTGATGATGAATTAAATGAATTATTTTTTCCAACTCCTGGTATACCAAGATCATGGCAAGAAACTAATTTTCCAAGAAGTGTTGTTTGTAATGAAGAAGGTTATGTTACATTACAAGGTTGGTTAGCTCAATGGGCAATGACAACTTATTTAGATTATAAAACAACTTTAGAATATTTAGGTTATTTTGGTTATGTTGATAAATTAGATAATAATAATAAATTAACAAATTCAATTTCTGGTTTACATATTACAAAAAATAGAAAATTAAGAAAAAGAAATGGAAAATATTTTAGAGCACCAGTTAATGATAGAACAGTTTTTAATTGTTTTATTGTTGGTGCACCAGGTTGTGGTAAATCATCATTAATTGAATCATTTTTAGGTAGAAGGTATAGTGATTATTATTCACCAACAATTCAACCAAATATAGTTGTAAATAGTGTTGAATTAACAGGTGGTAAACAATGTTATTTAATTTTAGAAGAATTAGGTGAAATTGAAGGAGCAATTTTAGAAAATTTAAAAAAATTAGAAACTTGTGATATTATATGTTTAGCTTATGATTCATCAGATCCTGAATCATTTCAATATTTAATTGATTTATTAAATAAATATCAAGGTATTCATGATTTACCAGTTGTATTTGTTGCATTAAAAGCAGATTTAGATAGACAACAACAAAGATCAGATCAACAACCTGAACCATTTACAAAAAAATTATATTTACAACCACCAATGCATATTTCATCAAGTTGGTCATCATCATTAATTGAATTATTAAGTCATTTAGTTAATTCAGCTTGTAATCCAAGAGTTTGTACACCTGGTTTAGAACCTGAACCTCAAGAAACTCAAGATTTAATTAATCCATTTACAATTGGTTCAGGTGCTTTAGGATTTATGGTTATTGTTTCTGTTTGGTATCTTCGTGGTTATATAATTGGTGGTAGATCGTAATTACATAAATAAATTAAACTGTATATATTATATAAAATTATATTGAATTAAAAGGAAATGAATTATTACGAGAAAGTGTATCCATTGCATAATTTAATTTATCATTAGTAACTAATTGTTCATTAGATGAAGATGAAGGTGAATAATAAAAAGTTGATAATAAATTTAAATTTAAATCATTATTAATTGTTTTTATATTTGAATCAGACCAAAGTAATTTATTTGAATAAGTTTCTTGATAAAGAAATGAAAATAAAATACCTAATGAATTTTTAATTGATAAATCTAATATTATATCATTTGGATTATTATTATTTAAATATAATTCAAATAATTTAAAACCAAAACAAGAAAATGAATCATATTTTAAATGTAAGTTTGAATTCAATTCAACATGTTCTATAAATTCAATTAAATTTATTATATCAAATTTATGTATATAATATTGAATAAAAGGTATAATTTGATATTTTAATTTATCATTTAAAAACAATTTATCATTTCTATTTATATCCAAAGAATGATTAAAATCTTCTAATGAATTTAACAATTGATCATTTTTCCCTTTAAATAATGAATTTCTATAAATCATAACATCATTTGATAAAACATTTGAATTAAATAAATTAGCAATTTGATAAATTGAAGATGATGAAGTATTATTAATCAAACTAAAATTAGGATTTTGATTTTGATTTTGATTTTGATTTTGTTTCCATAAATAAGAATTTTTAAAAGAATATTTAAAATCATCTAATTTATTAATATCATAACTATTATCGAATTCAAAATGATTCCAATCTCTTAAACGTCTTTTAACTAAATAAGGATTCATTAATTCATAATAATTACCTTGTTTTGTATTCCTAGATAAATTTAATAAAGATAAATTAAGCATCCACCAATTTGGATCATTTTTAAAATCATTAACTTTTTTCATAAATGATGATACTTTAACCCATGAATAATTTATTAATTCAATATCATTTAAATAATAAGAAAAAGGTAACATAAAATAAATTTGATTTGTTTTAAATAAATATTTAAGAATTAATTTTGATTTAATTGAATCCCATTGATAAAAAGAATTAAAAAAATCCCAAGATTGATTAATTCTATCTTGCTTTAACATTGATTCTAATAAAGTATTAAATAAAGTTGAACCATCTTTTGGATTTGGATAACCTATTTCACCAATATATTTCAAACATTGATCAATATTATTTTGATTTATATGATGTTTTATAATTTTGAATTCATCATCAGTTATAGAAGTTAATGAACTATTCACTCTGGTAGACAAGAACCTAGTACATCCCCTTAACATATTACCCTCCATGGCAATCCCCAAACCACTTCCATCATAAACACCTCTCTTACACTAGTAAAGTCTCTAATCGGCGATAACAAAATCGACCGCCTGCGCCACCGCCGACCGACCCCCTCTCCCGCGCCTCCCGCGCCTCGCCTTGCAGCCATTTTGAACTGTTTAACACTTTAAAAAACTGAAAACAGATATACAACCAATTATTCAATCCATATCATCAACACTCTTTTCTATCAATTATCTTCTCTTATTCATATTCATCATGGCTGCAACTCTATATCTAACATTGTCCACTTTGGCCATAGTGGGTGGATGTATGTATGAACAATTCACTTTAAATTTCATCTATATTTTATTGCAATTTGTTATCAATATTAATTAGTATACTAACAATAACAAAATTCAAACTTATAGATATGTTATTCAACAATTCAGGAGAGAGATTTAATTTTGGTGAATTTTTAGAAACTATATCACCATATATGTGGGCCAATTTAGGTATTGCATCATGTATTGGATTTTCAGTTATTGGAGCAGCTTGGGGTATATTTATAACTGGTTCATCAGTTATTGGTGCTGGTGTTAAAGCACCAAGAATTACAACAAAGAATTTAATTTCAATTATTTTTTGTGAAGTTGTTGCTATTTATGGTTTAATTATGGCTATTGTTTTTTCATCAAAATTAACTTCAGTTGATTCAATTTCAATTTTATCAAAAGAAAATTTATATACTGGTTATTCATTATTTTGGGCTGGAATTACTGTTGGTTTATCTAATTTAATTTGTGGTATTGCAGTTGGTATTACTGGTTCAACTGCTGCTATTTCAGATGCTGCTGATTCTTCATTATTTGTTAAGATTTTAGTTGTTGAAATTTTCGGTTCTGTTTTAGGTTTATTTGGTTTAATTGTTGGTTTATTAATGGCTGCTAAAGCTGCTGCATTTGAATAAATTAATTCAATTTCAATTTCAATTTAACTATATCTATTATTTATGTATTCTAAATTATATATATACAAACAAAAAAAACATTCATTCATTTAGTTGACTCTGTTTCAATAAAAATATATTACAAAGCTAATTAAAGTTACTTTAAATTTTTAAAAGATAATAATTATATATAGAGGGAGTTTATTCTAAGCAAACATTATAAACCTCTTTAAAACAAATGCCGGAAAAAAAAAAAAGATAAAGATAATAAAAAGTGAAACCCAAATAGTAAAGTAAAGTAAAGTAAAGTAAAAAAAAAAAAAACAAGAGAATGAATGAGAGAAATATATGAATAATAATGATTTTATAATTTTATAATTTATTTAATCTATATACAATTATAGCTTTTCAAAGTATAGCTAATTTTTAATTGGTTTGTTTATAACTTACTAACTTCTTCAACAACAGCACCATCATCAGCAGGATCTAATAATAACCATTTACATTCAACATTTTCATGTTTAAATCTTTTTATAATATCATTTGCAATATCATCATAATTTTTATTAGCCAGAACTAAAATAGTTGGACCAGCACCAGATAAACAAATACCTAATAAACCATCATGAGTTTGAGGAGTAAATTCAGTTAAAATTTCAGTTAAACCAGGAATTAAAATTTTTCTAAATGGTTGATGTAATTTATCTTGCATTGAATTATAAATGAAATTAGCATTTGGTTCACCAGGTTGACCAACTGCAGAAGTTAATATTGCTAATCTTTGTAAATTAAAAATAACATCAGATTTATCATATTTATCAGGTAAAACAGATCTTGATTTTTCAGTTGAAACTTCAAACTGTGGTATAATTGAAATACATTTAATTTTATGATTCCAAGAATATTTAACATGAGAACCTAAATCTTTTGGAGCATCATCAGAAACACCATTAACTGATAAGATATTATCTAATGGTTGATGAACAATATTATATTCAGAATTAGATAATTTTCTTAAAAATGAACCAACAAATCCACCCATCATTGCAGCAGTAATATTATCAGGATGTCTTTCAATCATTAGACAATAATCTAAACATCTTTGTTTATCGAAACCTAAATTAGCGATTGAATTAGCTAATAAAACACCACCAACAACAGCAGCACCAGAAGAACCTAAACCTCTACCTAATGGAATTGGATTATTAACATGAATTTTAGTACCTTTTGGAAAAGTTAAAATATTATTTGCTCTTAAAACATATAAAGCAACTTTAGTAACTAAATTTTTAGAAGATTGTAAAGGAACATTTTGTTCATTATCACCTTCATAAGATAATAAACAATTAAATGGATCAGTTGTTTTTAAATTTGAATCAATTTTAACAGAAATTTGTAAATATAAATTTAAACCAATACCTAAAACATCGAAACCTGGTCCGATATTAGCAGAAGAAGCAGGGACTTTGATAGTGAATTCTCTAGACATTTAAGAGGATGTGATGTATTGTTTGATATAAAAGAAGTTGAGTTGAAGATATAGATATGGATAATTTTTTGACTCATTTAAGTGAGATCTGAACGAAAATTGGAAGTGGATTGCGTAAGCGCTTACGTAACACTGTTTAAACGATGCCAGGTGGGTGGTTGTAATAATATAATTAATCATTCTATGATAGAGAGATGTGGTATTAAGTATAACAGGTATAGTATACTTGTTTTATCAGTTAACTAACAGTAATAACGCGTAGTAAATGAAATGAACCCTATAAGTTTATAACGTTAACGTACCTTACTTAAAGGTTGTTCCTGAGCTACCACTACAAAGCTTTAATTATTAGAGAGACTCGATTATTTATAGATGATTTAATTAAGCTGATACTGTATATATACATGTTATATAAGTTACAAGACTAAGAAGAATAGTTCAGTTAAATCAAAGTGGAGATATAATCATATAAATAGATTGAAGATCACTTAAATTACCTATATACAGCTCTTAACCAACGTATATACTGCTAGTCTGCTTCCAGCTATCCAGCTCATCCATCCAGCCTGGACCGCCAGGAACATACCAGAAGACCCTATTAGCCAACAGCTTTCTTCTTAATAAGAACTTAAGAAGCTATAGTACTAATAGTAGTTAATAGTAGTCATTGTAATCTCCTCGCTGAGTCGCCTTAAATTTAGTAATTTCAAGACGTTTTGCGTGTGAATGAATATGCCCAATCAGAGACTTGATCTGATGGGTTTAATTCACTTCATTCATTTATTCATTCATTTCAAGGACACATCATCTTAGATTCATCTATCATATCCATATTAGCTTATTAAGCTTACTTTATTCTATCCTGTCAATATTCATAGCTGTCGTCGTCTGTCTGATCCTGCCTCTTCTTTCTATCCCTGTCCACTGTTCACGTTCACACACTCAACTTACACGTCCCCCTGATCTAACTATCAAGTCTTTCTTTAATCCTTAATATTCAATTTTAATTCAATTTAATTCAAACTTTGCTCAGCTATTATTATCTATTTAAAGTCTAAAGACTTCACAAGTTCCATCTTTTCATTAATATGTCATCACTTTCTCGAAGATCAACTGCAACAACAACAACAACAACAACTTCTGATTCAAATAATTCAACTCCTAAAAGAAATTCAAGAGCTTCAAGAAAATCAACTCATGAAGATTTATTAGCTGCTTCTCATGCCGTTGAACAAGAATTACATGTCGTTACTGCTTTAAAAAGATTATCTTTAGGTAATTCATTAAATTTTGATCCTGATTTACCTGCTGATTTTAATGATTTAAATTATATAGATTTAAAACAAAATTTAAATGAACCAACTTCTCCAAATAGAGATTATCATTCAATACCAAATTCTCCAAAATCTCCAAAATCTCCAAATTTATCTCATCTTTCAAATCAACAACATCAATATCAACAAGAAACAATTAATGAAGAAGATGATAAACAAGTTGATGATGATGATAATAATAATAAATTAAATAATAATTTAGATGATTTTGATGATAATTTATCTTTAGATTCTGAAGTTATTCTTGAATCAAATAAATTAATGTGGGTTCCAGCTAATGCTCATCCAAAATTAGCTCCTGAAAATTTTAGAAAACATGTTCAACAAACTGTTGATGAAATTGCAACAAAATTAAAAAGATCAAATTCAGTTAAATCAAGTTTATCAAATGAATCAACTGATGGTAATGATAATGATAATAAAATTAATAATAAAAAATTATCTTTATCTTCTGAAGATTTATTACATGATAGAAAACCTTCATTAAAAGAATTATCACAAGAATTACAAAATTTATCTCAAATGGCAGGTCTTGTTTCAACTGATGCTGTTACTTTAGCTAGAACTTTATCTTCTTCTTCTTTAGGTTTTACTCAATTAGAAAGAGATGCTTTTAATAATTTAGAAAATTCAACTGCTTCACAATCAAATTCAACAACTCCTGATAATTCTTCTCCTTTATCAAATTTAACTAATAATAATAATGAAAATAATAATAATGAAATTTTTGATAATGAAGAAAATAATGAAAATCAAGATTTACCAATTCCAATGTTAGGTCCTGATAATGGTTTAAGAAGATCAAGATGGACAACTTATAGAAAATCAGGTTCAAAGAAAAGAACTCCAAGTGATGGTAAAAATTATTCTGGTTCAATTAAACATACAGATGAAGAAAGAAGTGAAGAAATGTCTCAAAATTTATTAAAACAAAATGATCAAGTTGTTCCTTTACCTCAATCTCAAGTTCCTTCTCCTGCTCCTGCTCCTGTTTCAGTTCCTGTTCAAAAACAACAGTATCATCATAATCAACAATCTTATCCTCCTTATAATCAACATCACCATCAACAACAATCTTATCCTCCTTATCAACAACAAAAACAAGGTAATTATAGAAATTATAATGGTAAACCACAACAAGGTTATCCACCTTCTCAACAACAACAACAACAACAACAACAATTACAACAACAGAGACTTCAACAACAACAACAACAATTAGATTATAAACTGGCCAATAATTTAAAAGGTATAACAAAGAAAAGAACTCCATCATCTAATTTACCTCCATTGCCTAAGCAGCAATTACCAGCTACTCCTCAACTCCAACAACAACAACGTCAACAACAATTACAACAACAACAACAACAACAACAACAGCAACAACAACAGCAACAACTTCATCATAATCATAACCGTTCTCATCCTCCTCCTCAGCAACAACAACAACAGCAACAACCTTATCCAAATCAAAAAGGTTATCCTCCTCAACAACAACAACAATTTCAACAACAGAGACAACAACGTCCTCCTTTGAAAAAGCAACAATATCAAAATTATCAACAACAATATAAATATCAATTACATCAACAGCAACAACAGCAACAACAACAGCGGTACCTTCAACAAAACCAGGGTCATTATTCACCATATCAACAACAACAACAGAAACAAGCTCAATTACAATTACAACAACAAAAGCAACAACAAAAGCAACAACATCAACAACATCAACAACAAATTCAAGAGCAAAAACAACAATCTTTATCCCATCAACCTGTTAGTAAGTCACCTCCTAGAGAAAACGTTACTTCTCCATTATCTCCATTACAAGTTTCTGAATCTCAAAATGTTCCTGTTTCTTCCTCAGTTCCAGCTCCTACTGCTGCTCCAGCTCAATCTCATCCTGCTCATGTTAAACCAAAGAAATTAGTTAAGAAGAAATCAACATTTTTAACTCCATCTCAACAAAATCAACAACATCATCAACAACAACTTCCACCACAACAACAATCTACTGGTGCTTCACATGAAAAGACTGAAAAAGTTAGAAAATCAAGTTGGAATTGGTTAAAGTCATCATCTCAACAAGCTCAACAAATTCAACAATTACAAGCTGAACAAAAAAGACAAAAGTTATTACATGAACAACATCAACAAGAGAAATTACAACAACAGCAAGAGAAGCAACAACAACAACAACTACAACAATCACAAGACAATAGTAGTAAATCATCACCCCCTCGTGCTCTGCATACTAGAAATAGACATGGCACTTTAGGTTCTGTTGCTAATCCTGCTGAAAATTTTGGTACTGATAATGAAGATTCATCAAATATAACTAATCCACTTTCGTCTCCTGAAAAAGAAAATCATGTTATTCCTAATCCATCTGCTTCTACTTCAAATGCGTCAGCTACTAAAGATAATAAGATTCATTTTTCAAATTTCTTTAAGTTAAAGAAAGATAAAGCTAAATCAATTAATAAGAGTATTAATGATGATATTGGATCAGATTCAGAAAGTGAAAGTATAACTGATAAAAGAAGATTAAGATTTAGAAAGAAATCTCATGAACATGGTTCATCAACTTTAAGTACAGGTTCAAATAATAAGAAATCATCAAGCAGTGAAGAAATATCAATAGCTTCAACAACTAGAAAATTATCAGGTGGTCAATCAAATAATCGTGAACCTTCTCAATCTCCTTTAATTTCAGCTCAATCTCCAACTTCACCAAAGAATTCAAATTCAAGTTCAGGTTTATCTACTGTAACTGGTCAAAATGCTCCTCCTTCAACTCCTGTTTTATCATCTAATCAAACTTTTAATAAAGAGAAGAATTTACCTACAATACCTCAAGATGGTTCTAGTTCTAGTTCTGTTTCTGTTCAACAAAATCAACATAAATCTAAACAATCATCAAAACAAGCTGTTCCTGTTGCAATTCAAAAATCATCTTCAAAATCAAAAGAATCAAATAAAGCTAATATTGCTGAAAAGAAACTTAAAACAAAAACTAGAAGTAAATCAGCTACAAATAAAAATAAATCATCAAATTCAAATATTGTTTCTAAACGTAAGAAGTCACTTGATCAACAACAACAACAAACACCAACTTCAAAAGAATCCCATTCATCTCCTCCACAAACTCCTCAACAAGCTCAACCACCAAATGCAGGTTTAACTCATAAAGCATCTACTGAATCATTAAAATTACAATTAGAAAGAACAACATCAAATAATAGACCAAGTAAACCAAATCAACCATTACAAATGACTGAATCAGCATTTGGATTCCCATTACCTCCAGTTTCACATTCAACTGTTGTTATGTTAGATTATAGATATCCAGTTCATGTTGAAAGAGCAATTTATAGATTATCACATTTAAAATTAGCTGATCCAAAAAGACCTTTATGTCAACAAGTTTTATTGAGTAATTTTATGTATTCTTATTTGAATTTAGTTAATCATACATTATTTTTACAATCACAAGAAGAGAATGATGATAATGAAGAAACTGATGAAACTGGAGATGTTAATATGGTTGCTGGTGAAAAGGAAGTTCAATCAAATAATAATAATAATAATAATAATGGTGGAGATGGTGATGAAAATATGATTGATGAATTTGGTAATAATAATAATAGTAATAAGAAATCTAAATTTGAAGATGATGATGGATATAATAGTTATAGTTATGATGATGACGATGAATTTGATGATGATGAAGAATTAGATATTGATGAATATGGTGAAGAAATGAATGATGAAGTTGATGAAGAAGAAGAAAGAATCATTTCAAATGTTGTTATTAATAATAAAAGAGGACTTAATAATTCTTCAAATAAAGAAAATAATTATTCATTTGATATTATTGATGATGATGATTTTGATGAGTATCCAATTGATGAATCTTATGGTTCTAATAATAATAATAAAGTTGCTGCTGGTGCTGGTGGTTATTATCAAGATGAGGAAATTTATAGTCATTAAAGTATAGATTGAATTATGACTTATTGATTGATTTGTTGTTCGTTTTCTTGTTTTCCTTTAGATTGGTTGATTTTATTTTATTAAAAAAAGATGGCCTTTTTATTCTCAGTTTTGATGAATTCATCAAACTGCATATATTTTTCTAAATTTTTTATCTTTTTTTTCATTTTTTTTTAATTATAATTCCTTATTCCCTTATGTTTGTTTATGATTTAAATTATTTTTTTGTTGGATTGCTTTGATTCCGCTTTTTGTTTTTGTTCTCTTTTTTTTTTCTTATTGGGTTTTCTTTCATTGTTACCTTTTGTTTTATAACTATTTTTTTATTTTTCTTTATCTACTGTTTGCTAATATTTGTTAGTTCCTGTTTTTAATCAATTTTTCTTTGAGTTTTATTATTTTTATTGAAGGAGTTATTAAAAAAAATATAAATATATTTTGATTATTATTATTTTTTTCTTTTCATATTCTTAGTATTGTCTTTTTCTTTTATTATTATTATTATTATTTTACCTTTTGCATCTTTCTTTTTTGTCCTTTATCATATGCTTTCTTATCTCTTTATTAGTTTCCTTTTGATCTGATATCTATCTTTTTTTGATTTTATTTTATTTTATTATAAGAAAAGGTTAAATAGTTTTCTTTACTTTACTCTATATTACTTTAGAAAAAGAAAAAGATTCTTCAATTTTATTATTTTATTATTTTATTATTTTATTATTTTATTATTTTATTATTTTATTATTTGTTTTTTAAAAACTCATCTTTCACACTCTTTTAAATTATTAATTTATTATTATTATTTTCTCTTATCTTATACATATACATATACAAAAAATTTATACCTACTTTAGTACTTTTCACTCCTTTAATTTAATGTTTTAGTTTTTACAATTTTAATTTATTATTATATCAGTAAAATTAGTTTTTTTTGCTTTATTTTTGCTCTTTTGCATGTATTTATTTATTTCATCTTCTATCTCTTATGCTCCTACTATCCATCATTTCTTTTTATTACATCTATTCATTTAATTTTATTTATTTTGCACCTACTGTACATTGTCCCAGTTTTCCGAGGTTAATCAGTAATAATGCTCAGCCTTTGATATACATGTAGTCTGACCTTTAGAAATACGGGCTATATAGAAGCTATAGTGACAATTATTTTAACTACAAAAGAAAATGGGCAGATAGGTAACTCAATTCAAGTTGGGAGGAGCTACACATAAATGATCTATAAGAACTGTTGGCTTTCTCTTCTTCCTTTCAATTGCAATTAACTATATTACAAAACTCAAGTTTTTTTATGGATATGTTTCAAGTCAAATATATTAAAGATACATTATCATCCATTTTTTATTCAGATACTAGGTCAAGTGATGAAGTCTGGCAGAATACTATAGATAAAGTTGTTAAATCTGTTGTTTCAATTCATTATTATCACACTGAATCATTGGATACTGAAAAGTCAGGTTCTGCTGAAGCAACTGGTTTTATTGTTGATGCAAAGAAAGGTATTATTTTAACTAATAGGCATGTTGTCGGTTCTGCTCCTTTTGTTGGATATGCTGTATTTAATAATCATGAAGAAGCTGAAGTTAAAGTGATTTATAGAGATCCTGTTCATGATTTTGGTTTTTTAAAATTTGATCCAAAAGCCATTAAGTTTATGGAAATTGATGAATTAAAGTTGAGACCAGATTTAGCTAAACCAGGTTGTGAAATTAGAGTTGTTGGTAATGATTCTGGTGAAAAGTTATCAATCTTAGCAGGTTTCATATCAAGATTAGATAGAAATGTTCCTGAATATGGAAAAGATACTTACAATGATTTCAATACTGAATATATTCAAGCTGCTGCTTCTGCTACTGGTGGTTCTTCTGGATCACCTGTTGTTAATATTGATGGATATGCTGTTGCATTACATGCTGGTGGTTCTACGTTTTCGGCAACTGATTTCTTTCTTCCTCTTTCAAGAGTGGATAGAGCTTTGAAATGTATCCAAGATAATAAGGCTGTCACTAGAGGTACAATTCAAACTGTTTGGATTCTTATTTCATTTGCAGAAGCTAAAAGATTAGGTTTAACTGAAGAAACTGAAGAGATATTTAGAAAGAAATTTCCATTGATGAATAATATGTTAATTTCTCTTATTTCTTTACCAGGTGGTCCATCTGAAGATTTGCTTAAACAAGATGATTGCTTGATTTCGATCAATGGTAAATTTATTTCCTCGTTTATTGATGTTGATGAAATTTTAGATTCAAATGTTGGTAATGAAATTCAAATTTTAGTTGAAAGAAATGGAGAACAAGTAACTGTGAACATTCATGTTAGTGATTTATACTCAATTACTCCTGATAGATATTTAAAATTTTGTGGAACTATATTTACTGATTTAAGTTATCAACTTGCTGTACAATATGATATTCCTGTTAAAGGCGTTTTTGTTGGGTCTACATCTGATACATCATCTACTGCATTTAATTTTGCTGAAAATTTTATTATTGATTCCTTAGATGGTCATGATACTCCAACTTTAGATGCATTCATTGAAGCATTGAAATCTATTCCTAACAATAAATATGTTGTTATTAAATATCATTTAATTAGTGATTTGCATAACCCATTAACAAATTCTGACTGTATTTATAGACATTGGAGTGAAACTTTTGAACTTGCTACGAGAAATGATGAAACTGGATTATGGAATTTTAAAATTATTCAAGATAAACCATTAGACCCTCCTCTATTAACTCCTAAAGATGCTAAATATATTGATATGCCATTTGAAGATGATTCGTTAAAGAAATTCAGTCGTTTATTTGTTAGATGTATTGTTCGTCTTCCAGCTAGTTTAGATTGCAATGCTAGTATCAGAGTTCTAACTCAATATGGGTTTATTTTAGATCCTCAAAAGGGTCATTTAATTGCATCCGTAAAACTTGTTTCTAATGATATGGTAGATGTTTCATTACTATTTGCTGAATCAATATCTGTTCCAGGAAAGATTATATTTATTCATCCAACTAAGGGTTACATAATCATTAAGTATGATCCATCTTTAATCTTAGCTCATATTGATACTCCAGTTTTCGGTAAAGAATATATAAATGCTGGCGATAAAACAACATTTATTGGATATGCTCCCCATAAGAAACCAATTATTGAAAAAGGTAAAATGAAGGAAATTATTTTCCCATCTTTACACGAGAAAGCTTCTTTTCCAACTTATGGTATTAGAAATGTGGAAGTTGTTTCACTAATATCTAATGATAGTAACCAATACCTTGGCATTGGTGTTTCAGTTGATCAAAAAGGATATATTAGAGCCATTTTTAATAATTATTATGATGGAAGAATTGGTATTGATGTTAATGATATTTTATGGGAATTGGAATTTCTTAAAAATGATGAACCTTCAAATGTTAAATTTATTGATACATCATTTTATACTGTTTCCGTTTTAGATGCTAGATCTATGGGTGTTCCTGAAGAATGGATTTCTAAAGTTGAAGCTAAATCAATTGATAGAATTGAAATGTTTAATGTTTCAAGAGTTACTGTTGGTCTAGATAATAAGCCAGTTTGTGATTTCGAAAATGGAGATATTTTATTAACTGTTGAAGATCAATCAATCATATCATTCAGAGATATTGATTCAGCAATCAAAAAATTAGATCCAAGTGTTAATCAATTGAAATTTAAAATTGTTAGAGATAAGAAAGTTATGGATTTAAATATTAAATTATCTAATGCTGAATTAAATTTATTTGGTGATAAATTAGTTGAATTTGCAGGTGGACTTTTTCGAGTGCCACCTTCTCCAGTTAGACAAAATTTTAATCATTTACCTTCTTTAGTGTTTTGTTATCAAAATAATACTGGATCTCCAACTGAGTTGTATTCGACGCATGTAAATACAGCAGTGTTTGTTATTGAAGTTAATGGTATTCCAACTCCAACATTAGATGATTTTATTAGAGTTATTAAAACTATTGAAAATAACTCATTTTGTAAATTGAATGTTATTAATTTTGAAAACTATCCTCAAACTATTACTATGAAAGTAGATTATCGTTATTATCCAACTAAGATTTTTACCAAAGGAGAAATGAAAGTTTTAAATTAAAGTTAAAATTTTTATTTATTTTGTTTTGTATATATTGTCTTTATATAACTTCTTTGTGGGTTCTGTATTTTTGTTTTTGAGTTTCTTTATATTTTAAATTTATTTCAATCCTTAAAATTTAGTTTATTAGTATTCGACCTCGACTTAAATTAATAAATTAAAGGAGGTTCATGGCACGATGGCTCCGTGGGTTAGCGGCGTACTGTGTTTACGGCTCGACACGTTAATTAATTTTTGTTTACGTGTTTGAAGAAACAGTTAATATACATATAGTATTAATAATAAAGGACTTCCACGCTCAAATATGTATGGATCATCAACTCCTAGAATAGCAGCTGACAAAAGAAAGACTAAAAACGAAGCCAGTTTTTTTTCATCCACTAAAAAAGGTAGAAAACCAACACAAAGTTCAAAATTATTATCAAGAAATCAACAATCACTTTCAATTCAAAGAAATCCAAAAACAAAAACAGCAACTTCTGTTAATTTGTTATCGAATTTTACTACTAGAAAAAATAATGTTATTGATATTGATGAAGATTTTTCAAATAAGATTAGAAAATCTGCAAAATTAAATAAATTAAATATTAATAAAAATAATGATTCATTTGGTAATTGTTCTGAATTAGCTGAGTTTGATGACAATGATGATGATACACATTCAAACAATCTAAGAAATTCAAACTTGAAGTTGAAATCCAGTTCATTCAGTTCTTCATTTTCTAGTATGAGTGATGGATTTTCATCTACAAGTACAAATTCAACATCAACATCAAATTTTAACTTTGATACATCAACTCAACAATCATCACAATTTTTTTCCAACAACAATAAAAGAAAAACAACTGATCAATCATCATTAATGCCATGGGATATATCAAACAAGAAATTAAAAGTTAACAATCCAAGACTTAAAAAACCATCAACTACTAAATCAACATCAACGGAATCAATATTACCGAAATTAAAATACAATGATCAAGAATTATCAGAAGAACAAATAAAAGTATTTGATTCAATTATGAAATATAGAAAGAATATATTTTTCACAGGTTCAGCAGGAACAGGAAAATCATTTTTATTACAAGCAATAATTAAAAAATTAAGATTATTTTACAATAATGATGATCAATCAATTGCAATTACTGCATCTACTGGATTATCAGCAAGTAATATTCATGGAATAACTATTAATAGATTTGCTGGAATTGGTACTGGTGCAGGACCAGTTCATAAATTAATTGGTATTATTCAAGGATCAAGAAATTTAAAAGAAAAATGGCTTAGGACAAAAGTTTTAATAATTGATGAAATTTCAATGATTGATTCAATTTTATTTGATAAATTAAATGAAATTGGTAAAGTTATTAGAAAATCAAATTTACCATTTGGTGGAATTCAATTAATTTTAACTGGTGATTTTTTACAATTACCACCTGTTTCAATAAGTAAAAATAATTCAAAATTATTAAAAAATAATGGTGATAATTGTTATGAAGAATCTAAATTTTGTTTTCAAAGTAAATCATGGAATGAATGTATTAATGAAACTATATTATTGACTTAAGTTTTCAGACAACAAAATGATTCATTATTAATTGATATGTTAAATTCATTAAGAGTTGGTATATTATCAAATCAAATGAAAAAAGAATTTTTTAAATTACAAAGACCATTACATTATAATGATGGGATTCAACCAACTGAATTATATCCAACTAGACATGAAGTTGATAAAGGTAATAATTCAAGATTATATAATTTACCAGGTCAATTAATTGAATATGAATCAAGTGATGTATATCCAGAAATTATAAGAAAACCAAATGATGAAAATAGTTATAGAATGAAATTAAAAAAAATTAATAATATATTAGATTCATTAAGATGTTCAAAAATTTTAAAATTAAAAAAAGGAGCTCAAGTAATGCATATTGTAAATGATTCAGAAGATTTAAATATAGTTAATGGTACATTAGGTATAATTATTTGTTTTTTACCAGTTTCAATTTGGGATAAATTTTTTAATTTAGTTTCAAATCCATCATCAATTAGATATATTTCAATATTAACAAAAATTTCAGAATATATATTATCAGATGATAAAATTCAAACAAAAAGAGAAATTAGAAAGAATTTTTTAAATGCAAATGAAAATCCAAAAATAATTGAAATTTATAATGAATTATTATTATCATCAGCAACAGATTATAAAAAAGGTAATGAATTATATCCAGTTGTTAAATATTCAGTTAATACACCAATGAAATATCAATTAAATTTTGTTAGATCAGAAGCATTTTTTGGTGAAGATGATAAAATTTATAGAAGTCAATTACCATTAATTTTAGCATGGTGTTTATCAATTCATAAATCTCAAGGACAAACTTTAAGTAGAGTTAAAGTTGATTTAAATGAAATTTTTGAAAAAGGACAAATTTATGTTGCTTTAAGTAGATGTGTTTCAACTGATTCATTAGAAATTAAAAATTTTGATGAAAAAAAAATTATGGTTCATCAAACATTAAATGAAAACTAATTTTACTATTTATTTATTTATTTAAAAGAAGAGACAATAAAATTGAATTTATAAAAGGGTAACGTTATAAAGTAAAGATATATATATAAATACTTGAACGGGCAAGAATTGAAAGAAGGAAAAACAAGAACAAAAATATTTCATTAAAAAGAGAGAATTAATATATAGTAGGTTTGTCGTAAGTAATAGTAGTAATTAAGCAAAGGTAAAAGAGAGTATTAGTGAGTAATTTTTTTGACTTACATTAAAGTCAGTATTATAGTACAAATGAGAGAATATTAGACAATTAGTTGGTAATAGTGACAGAAAGATTTTGAAAACAAATAATAATAAAAATGGAATTTCTAAAATGGTTGAAATTAAATGAAACAATTAAAGAACAAATATAGTTAAATTAAATAAATCAATTGATTTATTCAATCCAAGTGGTATAATCAGTAGTATAAGTAGTTGATGGACCAGTAACAGTTGTTTCAATATAAATTGGTGGTATAGCAGGACTATTATGAACGTATTCAGTAATTGTTGGACCATTAACATTTCCAGTAAGGGTATAAACAGAAGTTTGTCTATCACCATCTGAATCAACACCATCTTCAATATATTGAGTAACAGTTGTTTGAGTACCGGTATATGAGCTAGTAGTTGGAGATGTTGTAGTAGTTGCAATTGCAGTGGCACCAACAGTTGTATAAACAGTAACAACTGGTTCAGTTTCAGTGACATAGACAGTTTTAACAATTGGTAAAGCAATAGCAGAGTTTGCTAATAATAAGAAGGTGGCAGCTAATAAAGATTTTGAGAATTGCATGATTGATTGATAGTAATGGATAAAGAAGAGAGTAGTGAATAGGAATAGAGAATAAAGAGCAAACAGTTTCCTTTATATAGACCAAGTGAAGCAAGTGAAGCAACACTCGACTAATTATAGAAATGGCTAGCAGGATAACTTGATAAGTGACCAAGTAGTTTTAGTCTGCAGTTTGCTTCAACAGGTAGAGTCTGGCTGGTTTGGGTAGTAATAATGATCCATTCTTCGATCGAGTCTTATACTCAGCAACTCAACAACCTTATACTACGTTGGTGGTTCGTTTTGGTTAACTTTGAATTACTTCAAGTGGTTGAAAATTGAAAATCTCTCTTTTTTGAAGTTATTCTATCTTTAGAATTATAACACAATTTATACTTACAACTTACAATAGAGATCGAGCTCTGTGCTTATTAAATTAATTCTATTTCAATCAATCAAATTAATTCTCCAGGAATTTATAAATTAAAGGATCAAACTGTGTCAAACTGTGTCAAATTGTGTGCCTGCAAACTGTGCAGATCAGCCTATTGATCGGATTGTTCAGCTGCTTCAACATGCGCAAATTAAATAAAACGGGTGGCACCTCCCAGAGTTTACTTTCTGGTGGTTGCATGAAGTTGAGGTTGAAGTCTCTACGTACATTTACATAGAAAGCACCAACTTTCAAAAGGTTTTACTGTCTTACAGTTCACTTATGAGTTAAATCACGTTAATTGGCCAACTAAGTTGAACTTGAACTGCCCCTAAAAAGCTCAAAGTAGGAACTAACCTATTTGGGATAGTGTGCGTGCGGCAATTAATTATAAGAAACTCCTTTTTGTTACCACTGTAATTCCACGATTTACTTCTTCATGCAAATTATGTTGATGCTTCTATATTTGGGACTTGCTTCACTTCAAATTTAAATTAGTTCTTGAATTATAATTTAAAGGAAAACCTAAAGGTACAATATAGCTGTGGTTTTTTAATCTTTTAATCAATGGAATCAATGGAATCAATGGAATGTTAAAGGGGTTTATTCTATTGTTTTCCAGAAAGTTGTACATCAAAAACAATTATATGCTTGAAATCAGACTCAGAGATTTAATTAATGAGCTATTAAAAAAGTAGTTAATTGTTGAATTACAAATGAATAATCAGGTCCTTTTTAAAGTTTACTAATTGTATTTACATAAAATTTAATAATCAATGAACCAAAAATTTAATTTTTAAAATAGTATATAAGTAATAAAATATAAAACGGACGTACAAGAAATTTAAAAGAAACACAATTGAAAAACCACAAACAAAAAAACATTCAATAACCATCAAATGATCCAAATACTGACCATACAGCATACATCATGAAAATCAATATTTAATTTAAGGAGTAGGAAACAAAGGATAAGTGAATGAATAAGAAGTTGTATGATATAAAGGTGTACTAGAACTAGTTGATGAAGGAGTAACAACAACTGGTTCATCAACAAAACCAACAACATATTCAGTAATTGTAGCAGCTTCTGTACCTGTAGTTAAAGTAAATGGTGGGAACTCAGGAACTTCATCAGCAGATAGAGTTATTGCAACATATTTAGTGACTGTAACTTGATCAACAGCTTCAGTAGTAGTAGCAGCTGGGACTGGAATAGCATTAGTTGATTTTAAGAATAATGAAGCAATTAATGTAGTAGTTAATAATAATGAGTTCATAATAAGAGTTAATGATTTGATGATTTGATGATTTTAAAACTTAATTAGTGATTTTGATTTTGGAAAGAAAAGATGAAGAATTGCTGCTCTTTTTATATTCATTTCGTTTTACTTTCTTTTAATCAATAAACCCAGCCATTAACTTCTTATACACTTAAATCAAATGATTATGGATCAAGGTATCAATATCATAACTATCATAGCATGTTGATTTATAAATAGTAAAAAGGATCAACTTCTCACGTTCAAATTAAATTAAAGTTAAACCCTGTCAATTCTCGGAATATCGGATGAAGATCCTTATTTTCCTGGTTTTAACGGTTGTTGATCCTTTATTTGATATTTAATTGTGAATACGATTAGATAGCTGGGTTTTACTTTATACGAAGAAACCTATCATCATTTTGATGAATTGAAATTAAGCTATAACAACTTTATATATTATCATCGAGGTCTTTAAAAAAAATTATACATAGAAGGAATCTTTCAGAAAAATCCATGCATGAACCCTGACTTAATTATACCAATTACCAAGCATCATAAGACTCCTAACCAAATTATCTATCTTTAGAAACAAACTTACACTATAAATCCAAAAGAAGCAGAATAGTTATACCCAATTCAAAATATCAAATTAATAAATGAACATGTACATGTACATGTATAAGAATTGTTTTAAAACTTCAAAATTCAAAAAACTTCAAATTACATGTATAAGATAAAAATAAAAATCTGAACTAAACTAAATTTATGTACCTGCAGATCGATAAACGAAAGAACTTTATGCACTTAATTTAATCCTTTTTTAGGAATTAACCTAATTAATTAAGAAATATAAAAACAAGTACTCTAGTGAGACTGAGTTGACAATGTCATCATTAAACCAAAAGACAATCAAATCACATAACCTGTCTCTCTCTGAAATTCATCAATTATCCATTAAGTGTGGTGAACTTTGAAGGGATACAAAAGGCTCGCTTAAATTAAGCGCTGAACAGTCCTCAGCTTTAATTTACTTTTGTGTACATAACGTACGGTAGACGTCGGTAGTAATAACGGTAGTATAAGTATACTCTATACCCTTTAAACTCCCTTATTTATGAACCCCTATATACATGGAACCCTAGATGGTTGTGGATATTGTGGTGTCATTAATGACTTCTAGAAAAATTTAAGACATGTAACCTTTATTTGTTCAATTAATTAATTTGTAAATTTGAACTTTTCTTTCTTTGTATTTGATGAATCTTTTATAATACGCAATGAAGCCAGCTTTTTTATACCAATAACCACTTTTGCTATTATATTTTGGTTAATTAGATATCATCTGATTACTTAGAATCTCTCATGTAGTCATGAATGATTCCATAATTTTTGTTAGAGGTATTTAAAAGTACATATAAGTATTCGGTTATATTCCTTTCACTAATCTGTAGACCTGTGCTTCTATTTACCCTTCAAATGACCATGAGACTGACATGAGTATTCCTTTATATTTTAAAATAATGTGACTAATTGAGTAATATTTAATTTACATTATCAGTGATATTATTGTTTGAGTCATGTGTAACTAAGGGTGTTTTAATTATGAAAATGATTACCAGGTTTTATTAAGAATCAAAAAACTTATTTACATTTTAGTAATTATGTATCCGATATCGACTAAATAAAGACAAATGAAATTGTATATTCAATGTTTAAAATTAATTACGTAAAAGAAGATTTAAAAGAGAAACAAAAATTGTTTTTATAAAACGGTCGGGAAAAGAATTCGAAAAGTGAGTGAATGTGAATGCAAAAAAAGAGAGTAAATCAATCGATGAAATACTCAATTTATAAGTAAGTTAGTTGGTAAAAGATACAAGAGTTAAAAATTTGGAGCAAAATAAGTATTGATATGGAAAAGCAAAAAAAAAGTTGTGTAAAATGTAGTGTAATGCAGAAGTTAAACGAATGGTGAGTTTGGAAATTCAATCTCTCTAATTATAAAATAAACAAATCAGATGAAATTATTTGATTGTCTTTGAATATTAAGTAGTATGATTTATATGATGATGTTGATTATAATTGTGTTGGAACAATGGTAGTGTAAGTAGCACTAGCATTAGTAACTGTTGTTTTAATGAAAACTTGAGGTTGATCAACAAAACCAACAATATATTCAGTAATGGTAGCTGCATTAGAAGCAGCTGAAGCAGTCATTGTAAAAGGTGGGAAGTTTGGAGAATCAGTACCTTCAAGTGTAACTTCCATATATTTAGTTTTAGTAACTTGTGAAAAAGTTGATGAAGTGGTTTCAGTTGGAGAAAGTGTTATTTGAGCTGATGAAATTGAAACAGTTTCAGATGGAGTTGCTGCTGTAACTGTTTGATAAATTGAGATTGGAGCAGCTTGAGTTAGAGTTAATAAAAATGAAATAATAACAGAAGCGAATAATGAGTTGAAGTTCATGGTTGTAGTAATAGTAAGTGTATGTAGAGGATATATAGTAAGATCTTAATGGAATCTATGTGATGATGAAAAAATAAAATTAAGTATAGGATGGTGGATTAATTGATCAAGAAACATGAGGATTTAGTAATCTTTATATACCAAATCAAGGGTATATTTGTGCCTCTTTCAGTAACCTAGAAAACATCTAAATATAACTTTTTAAAGTAATGTGTAAATACTAAATATAGAAACAGGAGAAGAATGGTGTCTTGATTTCCTGTACTATGTTACGGATTAGGGACAAAATTAAACGCCAGACGTCAGACCCTTAAATTAATTGATCGAATTCTTTTTTTTTTTGAAGAACATTCTTTTTTCTGAATTGGGCAAATAGCTGTGATTCTATGAAACTACATTTAATATATGTCAAACAACTCAAAGCTAGAATCTTACATTATAATCCATAACTATGTGTCAGAACTCAGGACTCAGGGTCTATTGATCTATTTATAAGTGCATGTACATTAAAAGAGGAATTCTTCTAATCAAATCAAATCATGATGAGGAGGGAGAGCTAGAGCTAGAGAAGGGATCCTTCTCTTGGATCCATCCATTCATCCTGCTCCTTGAATTCATGACTTTAAGAATTTAGAAGACTAGAACAACACAAGAATTTAAAAGTTTTTATTGATTTCAGTAAATCAAAATTAAAATGAAGGTAAATTAATCAATCAATTAAAAATTGATAAAACACAATATTAAATTAAAACAAAATGCACAAAAATTTGAATTATTGAGCTTTCTTAATCGTTGTTAGCATTGTCTATGTGTCTCTAACTAGCTATAATTAATCAAACAGTTCAAACTTGATCACTGATTGGATAAAAACTATTATATATCAAAAATTATACAAAAATTAAACTTAATTGAAAAAATTCGATTTTTTTTAGGCCCGCCTTGAATCTTGAATTTCTGTTCCTGGTACCTGCGTGCAATTCGTCTTAAAGGAGATTTGATTTGATTCGATATCATTTCAAAAGTTTCAGAGTTTTTGAACTTTCATCAAGCTAGATATGATTCAACGATGATACTGATACGGTTTGCTGAAACATATCCAACCACGTAAGCTAGTACATGTACGTGATTCGTGATTCGTGATCACATGGCTGGCAGCGCGTTAAAAAATAGAGAATCAGAAACGTTTTAATTTTAATTGTTGGAGGATTTTAGTCCATTTTATCGTGATTATTGTACTTTGTAAGAGAAGTTGAACTAGCTATAGAAGTGGTAGCCATATGATATGTGTATACCTTCATCAGCTTTCAGATGAAAATATCAGAACTAGAATCCGTCAACCATACCAATCAAAACACTGATTCTGGGGATAATTCTAGCCCCCTGAATCAAAGCAAAAGGAATGCGCTCTCTGCAGAGCGTGCCTGTCTTCTCCTTCCACTTCTTCCCCTGCTATCTAGGATATATTGCTAACCTACTGTAGTGTAGTCACATGCTACCACATATTCACTCAAATAAAGTACATACATTACCTCTGTTTCCATTCTGGCCGCTCTGAAGTGAGCTTGAACCTTTGAAAACCATTTTGCTGTAAAACGTTACAGCTCCCACTGTTGATAATAATTTAATAAATACTTATTGAAAACTTTATAAAACTTAATTAATTTATAAACCTTCTGATATCCTGAACAGTTGGAGGTTTGTCCACTTCTCTGTTTACCTCTTCTTCTTCTTCCCCAACTATCTGTGCCTAGTTTGTCTACAACTACCACTCTCTCTCTTTCTCTTTATCCTTTAAAATCAAAATCAAAACAAATACAAAAATAGATCATGTACTCATCTCCATCAAATACTATCAAACTTATTTTTGTTCTAATCAAGGCATGCCTGCTACTACAATTTCCAAGTTCTATTGAAGCTTCTGGACTTGTTATTGATGAAAGATACAGAGAACAACCACTAAAACTACAAGATGAAGACGAAGTCCCAACTCCATCATTTTTCACTGCAATGACTCGTCTAACTCCAACTATTGAAGGTGGAAAATTAGCATTAGCAGCTACTTTAACTGTTGAAGATGAAACATTAATAGGTTCTTTAGCTCCAATAGTTACAATCAATCCAACTCCAATAACTGGTACTTTTTCATCTGAACCAACTTCTTATCTAGTTGATGGTGAATGGACTACAACTTGGTCAATGAAAACTTCAACTTTTTACTCAACTGGTACTAGTTGGACTACATTTTGGTATGTTTATTCAGATGGTGATATTGCTGATTTTATTACTGTTGATCAAGAAAAATATTCACATCCAACTCAAACTTATGAACCTGATCAAGGTACAGCAATCAACACTGATTTTATAAGTGTTCCAACTTCTTCAAATTAAATTAAAATATTTTTTACTTTGCATAAATAAATAAAAGAATCTTTACTCTCGTTAAAACTCACTACTATTCATTCGTTCTAATAACTTTTTCCTGCTTTTATTTTTATTATTTTACTTTTTGGTTTGGTTACTCTTTGGTGTTTTGTTGTCTCTCCTTATTGTTCCCCTTGGTTTCACTTAAAAATCCTTTGCATGCATTTAGATTTATATCTGTTTTTCTTTTTTATTTTCACTTCTTATATATACCCCCAATAACTGTCATGATGTTGATATAACTTCTATTTAAATATATTTTATGATTCATATCTAAAAACTGAAACTGTAAACATCTAGTGTAAAGTAAATAAAAAAAAGGGTCCTCTTTCATCATCATATCAGCAAATATGTCGCACGTTTATAAACTATGATGAGCTCTTTATGCTCTGAGTGGATTTGGCTTTAATCTTGATTTTCTATGTTATTCCAAACAGTTCAATTCATATATAATCTACAGCAATATCAACTCAAAAATGAATATATAAATCCTCATTGGAATCCATTCCATCACACAATTCACATCAATTTTATCAATCAATTCATATAAGATCAAAAAAAGATATCAAATCTACTATTAAAAATGTCTTGTTCATGTGCCCCAGAAAGAATCTATTCTACTAATAGTTCTACTTCAAATAGTTGTTCTTGCTCAATCTCAAATTATTCATGTTCTAATTGTGAATCACAATGTGGTTGTCCTGAATCATCTTGTTCTTGTGCTAAAAAATGCTCTTGTGATTCATGTTCTTGTGAATCATCTGATGTTTCTTGTGGTTGTTAATTGAATTGAACTTGATGTTAGTTTAATTCATCAATTGATTATTTTCTTTTTACTGATTTATTTAATTTTGAAATTTGGGGCCCCTTTTTCAATCAAGTTCTTTTTACCTTTTTTTTCTATAGCTATTTAAGTATATTTTAATTTAATTTAAACTCGAGTTTATTACAATCTTCTACTATTAAACAGTAACAAAATTTAATTAAATAGTACAAAATTATATTAATCTGAAATAAACTAGTATACAAACACTAAATACAGTAAAAACAAAAACAAGAACGTACAACATCTAATCATTATTAAGAACCTTCTTAGACTTCTCTTTTAACTTTTCAGTCAGTTCTTTATTATCTTCAACAACTTTTTCAGCTTCTCTTAAACTTTTAGTGAAAACATCCATGATTAATTTAGCTTTATCAGAATCCATCTTAGATAATTTAAATTCTTTATATTCTCTTTCTTCTTGAGCTTTAGTGTTTCTTCTCTTACGTTTTCTACTTTCTGAACCTGATAAATATTCAGAACTTGTATTAAATGACCTACTTTCTTTTCCATTTCTATTATATAAATAATCATTATCATCATCAGTTGTATCAGTTTCATCTTCATCAAATTTTCTTTTTCTTCTAGCTGATTGTTCTAATAAACTAATATATTTCTCTTTTTCTATATCCAATTGTTTTCTTTTTAAATCTAGTTCAGTCATCATATTAGATAATTGTCTTTTACTTAATTCTTTTTCAGTTTCTAAATCTTCAATTTTAGATTGAAAACCAGCAAAATTAACTTCTTGTTGTCTTTTCATATTTGATATTTCAGAACGAATTAATTCTAATTGACTAGTTAAAACATCACTATTATTATTACTATTACCCCATTTATTACTGTTATCAATATTTGATTCAAATGATTTTAAATGATTATCTAAATTTTGCATTGGATTAGCCAGTTCTCTTTTTTTATCTTCTATTTCTCTATTTAATCTTCTTAATTCATTTTCTTTTTCAATTTTCTTCATATCTAATTCTTGAAATTCATTTCTATGTTCTCTTCTAATATTTGCATCTCTTTGTGCATTAGTAGTTGTTGATGATATACCATTATTATTATTATTATTATTATTCGTCATTGAATGTAATTCATTATTATTCCATGAGTTTAATGTAGTTGGTATAGAGGAATTTATATTAACTGGAACTTGAGATGAATAATTATTTTTATCTATATTTTCATTTTCATTATAAAAAATTGAAGAAACAACTTTTTTACCAATATTTGAAAGAGAATTTAAAACTCCAAAAGAATAAGAATTACTAGTTTGAGAATAAGGTTTAGTTGGAGTTGATAAATCTGGTGCTTTATATTTACTTGAATGAATATTTCGAAGTATTTCATCAGTTGGGATTCTTGAAGTATCAGGTATTCTATTGATTGGTGGTTCACCCAATAATTCATGAGTTTTTTTAGGAACAAATCTTTCAGAATTAGTTGATTTTAAAATTGGTTTAGTAAAACTTGGTATACCGAAATGAGAAGCAAGATATGATGATGATGATGATGATGTCGATGATGGATTGTAATCAGTTGATGATTTTGGTTTTGCTAAAGGTGGAGTTGAACGACGTGAACTTCTAGTAGAAGAGTATCTATTTGAAGAATAATCATGAGAAGATGAACCACCATTAGTTGAATAATTATTACTTGAACTATAAGTGGTTTTGCTGGGTTTATAAGTTGGAGTATATTCTCTATTTCTTTGTTGTTGTGCTGAAGATGGATTGGAAGACCTAGTTGATCTAGTTGATCTTGTTGATCTAGTAGTTGATGGTTCTCTTTGAAATAGCTTTTCCGCCTTTTCAGCCCTTCTTTTTTTCTCAGCTGCCGTTAGTGGTTTCTCTGGCTTTGTATCTCTTGTGAATCTGACATTTGAGCTCATTTCTACGTGTGTGGTTGTAATCCACTAGTGTAAAACCCACTGTCCACAAACAAAAGACCAGTTTACAAGTTAAAAAAAGTTGAAACAGACGCGTTGGAGTTTTCGTGTTTTCTTTTCTATCAACTACATCTTATTATTCTTATACCTTCAATATCACTATCAACAATGGATACATCAGTGGTGCTACCTATAGCTCTTAAGCCTTCCAACCTGAGACCTCTGGCTTATAGAGTTCTTTCCAAAAAACACGGTTTAAATATACAATCTTCAGCTTTGGAAGTGTTAAGTGAATACATTGGACGTAAATTTGGAAATGAATGGAGAGGTCCTAAAACTATAAGTTTCTTAGAGAATATAGCACGTATATGGAAAGATCAAGATAGAGGGTTATTTGTTGATGGTGAAAGTGTTGCTTTAATTATTAAAGAGATTTCAACTAAAGATGAATTAGAAAGAAGAAAACAAGCTAGTAAATCAGCAACAACATCTGCAAATAGATTGGATACAATCATGGATTTAGATTCAGAAAATAATAATAATAATAATAATAATACTACTGAAACAGGTCCTGATTTTGAAATTCATAAAGATTATGATTCTCAGCTAAGTACACAAGTTGATGATAATGATGATGATGATGATGCTTTAAATTGGAAAGATTTCTTCAAAGTTATAGATATTTCAAATTATAAAAGATTCAAATATAATTCAAAAAGAAGACAATTTGATTACACTAAACCTGCAGATGAAGAAGTTAGTAAACTTCTGGAATTACCAAATACTCAAGATACAATAAATTATTTCATCAGTAGACTACATATATTAAAAGATAGATTATTAAGAAATGAAAATTTTCAACCAACTACATTTAGTTCAGTTAATTCAATTACAGGATCAGTTAGTATGGGTTCATCTCAATCGAATCAAATAACAGCAATTAAAAATTTATTAGGTCGTCATGGACAAAGATTTGTTTTATTTGGTTTACTTACAAAAAATTCAAAAGGTTTATGGCAACTTCAAGATGATTCAGATTGTATTGAATTGGAATTAACACAAGCTATTTTTCCTGATACTTGGTTTTTTGTTCCTGGAAATTTTGTTGTTTGTGATGGTATTTATTCAAATAGTGGTAAATTTTATGTTAGTTCAGTTGCACATCCACCACCTGAAAGAAGAGAACAATCTTTAGAAGCATTAGGTAATATGGATTTTACTTCAATTTATTCAAAAAATGGTAGAATTGATCCACAATTAAGAAAAAAATTATTACAATTAGAAAAAAAATATATAGATCATAAAATAATTGTTTTAGGTGGTGATTTATATTTAAATGATTTAAAAATTTTAGAATCATTAAAAAAATTATTTACAAAACTTTCAGAAGAATATGAAAATGATGATTCAGATACAATTGTTAGTATAATATTTAATGGTCCATTTACAGAATTACCATTTGATGCAACTGAAGGTTCATCATCATCTCATTTAACTTCATCAGGTATTTATAAATCATATTTTGATTCATTAGCTTCAATTCTTGAAAAATTTCCAATAATTTGTAAATCATGTAAATTCATATTTGTTCCAGGTGATAAAGATCCATGGTCTTCAATAGTTACAAAAGATTCTAATTCATTTTTCCCAAAATTAAGAATTCCAAGATTATTTGGTAATAGATTAACTAGATTAATTAAAGATATTGAATGGGTTTCCAATCCATGTAAATTGAATTATTTAGCTCAAGAAATATTAATTGTTAGAGATAATTTAAATGAAAGATTAATAAGAAATGATATAAGTTATATATCAACAGTTAATGAAGATGATTTGGAGGATGAAGATGAAAATGATGATGATTTAGAAATTGATAGATTAACAAGAAATTTACAACAACAAAAATTAGCACCTGAAGTTAAACAATCAAGAAAAATAGTTAAAACTTTACTAGATCAAGGTAATATATCACCATTTACAACACAAACTAGACCAATCTATTCCAATTATGCACATGCATTAAGTTTAATACCTTTACCAACTGTTTTGTTATTAATTGATACAACATCACCAACATTTGATTTAATTTATGAAAATTGTCATGTTTTAAATCCTGGAAAATTTTTAAAACAAAATAAAATATCTTATTTAGAATATTATCCAGCTACAAGAAAAGCTAAACAGATGGAACTTTATTAAGAAAATAAATATTTATATATTTAATTTAATTTTAATTTTAATTTAATTTTAATTTTAATTTAATTTTAATTTATTTATTATAAGGAAATTTCTTTATAGTTTTTGTAACATAACAAGGCATACAATATATTGGATCCACATCCACTAAATTTTCATAACCAAGTAAACTTAATCCAGCAATACCAAAACAAGTATGATAAACATCAACTTGATTATCAGGACGATCACTAATTCCACCATTTTTGAAATCCTGACATGTTAATATAAAATGTTTCAATTTTTCAGAATTAATATAATCTAATTTATTTAAAATAGATAAACATGATAAAACCCACCAACTATAACAAACATCAGGTAATTTTTCAGGTCTACCATTCAATCCACCATTTGAAACTTGTCTTTCACTTAACCAATCAATTAATAAATCTTTATTTTTTAATTTATTTAATGAATTACAAATAGCTAAAGTACCTAAACATGTAAAAACTTGAGCTGAATGTGATTCAGCACCTGGAACCATACCAAAAGCACCATCAAAATTTTGACATTTTAAAATGAAATCAACAGCAGGATTAATTATTTCATTATTTAATTCTTCTAATATAGCTAATGATTGAATTGCAGTATAAACAAATCTAGTATCAACTTCACCAAATCTATCACCTTGAAAAGATCCATCTGATAATTGTAATGATTTAATAAAATGAATAGTTTTTAATTTTTGTTCTGAATTTATAGTTTCATCTAAAATATCATACATTTTTAAAATTTGTAATGCTGATAAAGTTGATAAAAGATGTGAATCATGTTTTGGAAAACTACCAAATCCACCGAATTTTTCATCATAACATGATTTAATAAATTCAATTATATCTTTTTTATCAAATATATCTTTCTGATTTAATAAAAATAAAGAACATATACCCCAATATAATCCATTCATTCGTAAATGTTCAGACATCCAATATTCAATGAATTGTTGTTGATCATCTAATGATTTTATATAATCTATATGTTTCTGTTTTTCTAGTTGTAATTCAGACATGGTTGTGATTCTGTAGTATATAATTGATTTCTTCAAATTTGAATAAGATGAGTATGCTGGTTGAAATTGGTTGTTTTAACTTCTTTCTTTCTTAAAACTTGTTCAATTTATTTCATGAAAGCGCCACGTGACTTTCCGTAGAATAATCAGGTCTGATTGGTCGCTGAGAATTGCGACATTTACACTGATATACACCAACTTTTTAAACAATAAATGTCCTTTAAATAAATACAAAACTATATATTGATACCAATAAATACTGTTTCCAAAACAAAAGCAAAGTTTATTTTAAATCCTTCTCTTTTGCTTCAATATCTTTTTTCCATGCTTCTTTAACTTCAGCTAATAATTTAGGATTTCCTAAAACCTCAAGACCAGTGAATCCCATTGACATACCAACATTTAAAGCAGCTGTATGTGATTTCTTAGTACTAGCAGCAGCTGCAAATTTAGGATTATGAGGACCAACTTCACATTCAATTCCAAACATTGGATGAATAGTAGGAATATGATAAGAAACATTACCTTCATCTGTTGAAGCAGCTGAATAATTTTCTTTCATTTCAACATCTAAAGGTTTAATATTTGTACCAAATAATTGATTACTATATGTTCTAAAAACATTAACCATAGGTTCATTTGAAACCATTTCATAATAAGCCATATCAGTTGAAATTTTATATTCACAACCAGTTGCAATTGCACCTGCTTTAACACAATTAGTTAAAATTGTTTTTAATTTTTCAACTCTACCTCTAGTTTTTGCTCTAATGATGAATTGAGATTTAGTATATCCAGTAATAATATTTGGAGATTTACCAGCTTCATTGAAACAACATTGAATTATATCATCAGGTTTTAATTGCTGTCTCATAACAGAAACAGCATTATAAGTAATCACTAAAGCATCAAGTGCATTTATTCCTTCCCATGGATTTGCAGCAGCATGAGTTTCTTTACCAATAAATTCAACAGTATGATAACTATTTGCAGATGTACGAGTATAAGCATTAGTTTCATTATTCATTGGATGAGCCATAATTGAAACATCAACATTATCAAAAGCACCAGCTTCAAGCATTTGAACTTTACCTCCACCATATTCTTCAGCTGGACAACCAAATAATTTAACAGTACCAGTTAAACCAAATTTTTTCATTGCAATTGAAGTTGATAAAGCAGCAGTAACACCTGAAATTGCAATTAAATTATGACCACATGAATGTCCAATACCAGGTAATGCATCAAGTTCTGAATTGAATGAAATAACAGTTGGATTTTCTTCAGGTTTGATTGAAAATTCACAACAAAATGAAGTATTTAAACCAAATGTATGTTTTGAAACTTTCCAACCTTGTTGCTTTTCCATAAATGCTGTAATTGAATCATGAGCAAACACTTCTTCATATCTAGTTTCAGGATTTTTCCAGATTTCATGTTGGATATTGTATAATTGATCATCAAGAATACTAATTTCTTTTCTAACGTAATCAGTTAATTCAGTTGAAAGCATTGTGAATTTGTGAAGAATTTGAAGATAAGAGATGTTAATTAACTTATACTTTCTAGAACACAATTTAATACTGTGAGATGAAAATAAAAACAGGAATTAATCCGACTTTTATATAGTTGGACCCATTGAAAGTATAACCAAATTGAGCCAATCATCTTATCTAAAGTTATCAGTATATCCTGATTGTTATATTAAGGTGTAATTGTAATCTTTTATCAACAATTGATCGGTCG